>PVJH01013330.1:0-60879 GCA_004026705.1 Nesogale talazaci | reverse complement strand
GGAATTGAACCTCCATCCCAGTGGGCCGCAGTCCCACGCACAACCACTACACCACCGGGGCTCAGCCCGAGTTTTCTTCTTTTTAACCAGTTCATTCTCTTGTTCCACTTACAAGCTTCTAAGGTGTCCATATTATGAAACTCTGAAAAGAACTGGAATAACTTCATCCCATAATTTTTCAGAAAAGGAAATGGGATTGACTCAGAGTCAAATTAGGTGATGGTCACATAGTTTAGTTAGTGTCAGACTAAGCATGTGATGGCGGAAGCATCATCAAAGTTAAATAGTTAAAAGGGATACTTTAGTAAAGGAGGAAGGAAAATAGGCTACAGATGTCGCAATTCCCTAGCTGGGGTACAACATTCTTTGTGGCTAGGCATTGTATTTTATATTGTCTGACTTTCTGGACTACAGGCTAGTTAAAACCCTGTGTTTTCCTCTTAGTGGCACCGATCACAATTTACTAACAATTTATTTACCTATTAACAATCTATTTAAGGCCCCCCCCCCATGTCCCACCTCCCTTCCTTCCCCTCCCCAGTTAGGTGTAAAATAGCAGTTGACAGGTCTTATTTATTTTCCCCAGTGTCTAGCATAGTGCACACGGTCTTGTAAATTTTCAGTATTGTTGACTGAATTGTTCTTCCATAGGTTTAATCAGTTGTTTTAATTTTGTCTTTGTTTAACTTCATTTAGATTATCTTTTTAACATAAGGATTATCACATTGAATTTTTTTTTCCTTCACTAGTTTTATTGACATGTAATTCACATATCATACATTGTAGTAGTTTAATCAGATTCAAAAGAGTTGTGTAATCATCACACAATCAATTTAGGAATATTTTTTCTTCTTTGTACTCCTTATTAGTTCTCTGTTAGCTAGTAACCTCCCCTGCCATGACCTTAGGAAACTATTAGTTCAGTTGTCTATAGATTTAACTGTTTTTAGGTTTATATATAGAAAAGCATACAAATTTAAAAAAACAAAAGCCACAACCCAACAATGACAGAAAAACCACAATTAGAAGGAAAGCAGAAAATATTAAAAATATTAGAAATGAATAAATATATATTGGCTAAAAAAGGCAATGAGGATGACATGGTGTCACATTTTAACCTAACAACAACTGTAGGAATCCTTCCTACAATGCACTCTGTCTGATAACAAGGTCGTTCCCATTCCTGGTCCATCATCAGACGTTTAATCCATATGGAGGATCTGCGAGTACATTTTAGATTTTCATTGCCATTCATAGCTTCTGCAAATCAGATGTTCAGAACTTAAGCTCTCTAATATTGTTCACACCTAAGATTTTGATTTTCCTATTTACAGTCCTTAGATCATACAGGCTGGTGTTCTTCTTCCATGTGGACTTTTTTTTGACTGCTTATTTTAAGACAAGCCTTCCAGACCCTAGATGCGATCCTTTATGATAGCCAGGCATCATCTGCTTTCTGCCCCATCTTTTTTTTACTTCTGCTAATACTTTGTTATAGCAGTGTATTGTCAGTGATCTCTTCAGAAGGGCAAATATTGAGCAGGGCTATGACATAAAAACCAATTATTCTTAGATTATGGCTATGATTAAGTTGCACTGAATTCTTAGGAATAAGTACAAATATTTTATAAATAGAAGGGATATGGAACCTTAAAGTTTTTTTTAATGGAGCTTCTTGTGTTTTAGATTTAAAATTTTTCCTAGAGTACTTTTCTGGGGGATATTTTTAAAATATGTTTAGATTTACAGAAAAGTCTCAAAGAAATATAAGGAATGCCCTCTACATTCCCCAAATGTTTTCTTCTTTACTGCTTTTCTCTCCACGTGTTTTGTCTTTATCGTTTGAAAGTAAGTTATAGATCTGATGCTCTTTATGTTTAAATACATCATTGTGTATTTCTTTTTTGTTTGTTTTTTGTTTTGGGGCATCACTGCCCTCTGGTGCATTGTGTATTTCTTAATGCGGACCCACCAAACCAAACTACATAGTTGCCATTAGGTTGATCTTGATTCATGGCAAACCCAATTAGGGTAGAGTAGAACTGCTCTTGGGGGTTTCCAAGGTCAGAAATATTTACAGCAGCAAAACGCCTCTCTAAAGTGTATTCTTTTGCATAATAAGCACAAATACCCAAATCGGAAAGTGGACACTGATTTCATGCTCATGGCAGCCTGTGGAGGTTACCCACTTTTCCTTCAGTGCCCCACTAGGATTTGTTAAGAGCAGTAAAAAGTCCAAAACTAAACGAGGGTCACATGACAAATTGAGAGTTGTCAGATCACTGGAGTCTACTCTTTGTTTTTGTGATGGAACAGTTGTTTATTTTGTAGATTTCTCCTCGGTTTATGTTTGTGTTCTCAGTCCTCACGACTAGATTCTGTTTATACCTTTTTTTTGAGGGGGGGCATATCAGAGACATGATATTGCGCCCTAATATCAGCGCAATATCATGTCAGCAAGCACATCATGTCTGCTTGTGCCGTTAGGTCAGAACTTCGATCATATGTGCCTAGGTGGTTCTGCTAGTTTTCATTATTTCAAGGTCATTCCTTCTGCTTTTGTTCTTGCTCTCCTCAGCCCAGGAATGTCATGTAGCAAGATACCAAATGTTATTTGAAATATCATTTTCTCATTGTGGTAACCATTTCCTGCATGAAAATGAACACGAGACCGGTTCCATAAAGGTGGAGGTAACAAAAGTCCTAAATGTCTCACCTTTTCACACTGCTGAGCTTTCTTTCCCTTCTGACTCCAACCATCACCCTCTCTTAGTCTTCCCACTCCGCCTCAGGGTGCGCCCTTGGCCACTCCCAGTTTACAACCTAAGGGAAGGGGTTCCATTGCGTGGGTGCTGGCCAACCCCAGATCCACATGCAGAGCTCTGTCTGGAGGCCCCTCCTCCCCACGGCCGTGGAAGCGGGTGAAATCTGGTCCAAGAACCAGATGCAGGGTCCCCAGTATTGTGCTGCACTTACTCGGGCATTCCCTGGTCCTGAGGTCCCTTCTGTTGCTTCTCAGAGGACTCATTTTACGCACAGCAGGACGGCAGTTTGAATGCATCCTGCGCGCAGCCACTCGTAGGGGAATCTTTCCTCTGCCTTCTTATCCGCCCGTGCAGGGAAAGGCTATCTGCTGAGCATTACAGGAGATTTGCTAGAGGAGCCGCATTAAATATTTCACTGTCCCCACACTCATTTAACTTTATCTGGTAGTTTGCCATTCCTTGCATAAGCTCTGGTGGTGCAGTAGTTAAGCATGCTGCTGCTAACCAAGAGGTTTGAGTCCATCAGCTACTTAACGGGGAAAAGCTGAGGCGATTGGCATATATGAAGATTACAGCCTGGGACACCTTAGGCCCGTGCTTCTTAACCTGTGGGTCGCGACCCCTTTGGGGGGGGCGGTCAAATGACCCTTTCACATCGGTAAGGTTTAGTCATATTGTAGCATCTATCAGAACTCCTTTTCGTGGCTGGGTAATTTGCTGTTGTATGTATGTTCCACATTTTGTTTACCTGCTCATCCATTGATAGACATTTAGGTTATTTCCTTCCACCCTGTAGCTGTTGTGAAAACGGAACATTGGCGTATATGTGAGTCCCTGCTTTCACGTCTTTTGTGTACATAACTTGGGTGCAAAACTACTATGTTACATAATAACTCTGTATTTGCTATTTAGGGATTCCTTACGTTGTTTCTGTAGTGGCAGCATTTTGCATTTCCCTCAGGACTGCATAAATCTCCACTTTCCCACATACTCATTACCACTTGCTGGTGTTCAGTCATCCTCCTGAGTGAGAGGGGGAGAGCTCATTCGGACTGTTTTACAGTTTCCCAGTGACCTTGACCTCTGTTCATGTGCTTATTGGCTTATGTATTTCTTTTGGAGAAGTGTCTATTCAAAGCCTTTGCCCATGTTTTGGTTGGTTTGTTGGTCATAAGTGTTGTTGAGTTAAAGGAATTCTTTATATATCCTGGGTATTAAATCCATGGCTAGATATTCCATGTTCAAATATTAACTAGTATTTTCTAGGTTATCTGTTTATACTTGGTAAGTTTTGCCTGAAATAATTATTACTTTTGTTGTGTGCCTAATAATGATGTTGGCCTGCGGATGGCAAAATCAGCACTTGAAACCCATCCACCGTTCCATGCGAGAATGACGAGGCTTTCTCCCTCACACCCCCACGGAAGCAGCGCCTCTCTGTCCGCTAGGGGCTCTGTGAGCTGAGGATGGGCTCCATGGCAGGGGGTTGCTCTGGAGTTCTTGCTGCGTCTCTGAGGGTACCATTGTCTCAGGTCATAGTGAGCTGTTGACTGCTCATGTGCTCCCGTGCTTGTTGCAGCGAGGACGTTTGAGACTAAAGACCTTTCTACATTTCACAAACCTTTTGACTGATTATCGAATGAAGAAAATCAAGCATATTCAGACTGCAAAACTTCTTTGTTAAGTGTTGTCCACGTTCAAAGCTGTACTGCTTGCTCTGTGTGTCACCTTGGCCGAGACTATGCCTCCTTACTTGCTAAATGAATAATCATTTAAAAAGCATCAGTTTATTTTCTAGGAGAATTTAACTGGGATACTGATCTGTATTATGAATCTGTTCCTAACATATAGTAGTTACTCATTATTTGGGTAACATTGGGGATAATAATTCTCATTAATGTATCTGAGCCATTGGTAATAGCATGGCACAATAAATAAATAGAATGCATATTTTTAATGTGAATGCCTTTGCGATAATATTCATTTTAATTGCTCTGTTTTAATTAACTTAAGTTGCTGCATTTTTAATTTTTTAATTTAATATTTATTTTTGAGGCACTGACCCAAGAGCAGATCTGTACTTGGAAGGAAAAGACCAGCTTGGGAGTTGGTTTCAATCTTCTTTATTAACAAGTGTGGCAACAAGGAAAAAAGCACCCTATAAGTAAGTATTTTTTGTTTGTTTGTTTGTTTTTGGGGGGGGGGGCAATCACTGTCCTCAGGTGGTGGGAGTAGGAGGCCCAGCCTTTGCTCCGTGGAGCTGGAATCGAATCTCCATCCCAGTGGGCTGCAGTCCCGCGCACAACCACTACGCCACCAGGGCTCAGCCCAAGTAAGTATTTTTTACCTTCACTAAATCAGCCAGTACTTTTGTAGAGAATTTGCCAGTGTGTGAAACATTATGCTGAATATTACATCTGAAATAATCTCATAATTAATTTACAGTCTTATCAGAGAACTAAGAATAAGAGTTTGAGATGAAGTAAAACAATACAAAGAAGTTTTAGTTCCCTGTGAACTAAACGTCATGAAACCACATAATTCCTGTAAGATAGGCATTCTGCATTGACCATTGGAGCAATGTATGTAGAGTTAGCGTTTGAAGTACATGAAGACTTGACCCAGAGGAATTTCAAGGAGGATATTCCAGGTTAGGCATTTCGTCTGAGCTTAGGTGCCCTTTAGGTGTTAGTATTCCCTAGTAACTAATGAACAGAACCTTCCTTTGGTGAATTTTATAAAGCTAGTAATCCCTATTTAGTCAAAATTATTTGCTTTGTCTTGCTTGGTCAATGTGTGGTAAGCATCCTAATTAGAAAATTCTTAAATAGCTTATGATTTTGGTTATCTCTAGAAGACAACCCTCCCCAGAATAATTTACATGCTTATATTTCTTGTGACATAATTTTTAAAACCAATACATCAGCAGATACTATTTTTCTTTTTTTAAAGAAAAATTTTCTTTCTTTTTTCTTTTTTCTTTTTTTTTTTTTGTGGGTATCACTGCCTCTGGTGGTCGTGGGCGCTATCCAGTGCCACTTACACCACTGGGGCTCAGCCCAAGTTTTCTTAAATTATATTTCTGAACATAATTTTTGGACAATAAAGACTTGATTTTCTAACTACTTTTAATGATCAAAGTAATATGTTTATAAAAATAAAACAAAAAGCAGTATGTCGTAGTGCTCTGCAATGAAGACCAAGCATAATGATGGGACAAGAGGGAAATAAAAGGAAATAGAGGAAAGAACCAGGAGGCAAAGGACATTTATAGCAGCCTAAAAGTAGGTGTGCGCACGTGCATGTGTGTATGAATAAAACTATGTACTTATATCTATATGTTAAGAATTAAGGTGCAGATGGACATTGGGCCTCAACTCAAGTACTCCATTAACATAAGAACACTTTGTTCTAACACTCTGGCATTCTGTGATGTTCACCTTCCTGACATGATCACCGAAGGCAAAATGGGTGCATAAGCTAATGTGGTGAAGAAAGCTAATGGTGCCCGGCTGTCAAAATATATAGTCTTAAAGGCTTGAAGATAAACAAGTGACAGTCTAGTTCAGAAGCAACAAAGTCCACTTGGAAGAGGCACACCAACCTGTGTGATCATGAGGTGTCGATGGAATCAGGTATCAGGCATATAAGACCCAGAACAAAACCATCCCCCAGATGAATGGGGGTTCTGGTGGTGGGGGTGGAGATGGCATGGAGTGGAGACCCAATGCCCATCTGTAGAAAATAGAACATTCCCTCCCAGAGGGGTCACAGGGAAGAGATGAGGCACTCAGAGTGCAGTATAGCATCGATGAAACACTCAACTTTCCTCTAGTTCTTGGATTAGTCCTTCATGTCATGACCTCAATTCTACCTTACAAATTGGATCACACCAGAGCACACACACTGCTACAGATAAGAGCTGATAATGCAGGAAATCCAGCATAGATAAACCACTCAGAGCGACAAGGAGAGTAGAGATACCAGGAGGATTAGTGGAGGGGAGGCGGGGAGAAGGAGGGAACTGATCACAAGGATCAATATAGAACCCCCTCCCAGGGAACAATTAATGGAAAAGTGGGTAAAGGGTAATGGAGGATGATATATAAGATATGGGGAAAAAAAATCTATAACTTATCGAAGGTTCATGAGAGGGAGGGTGGGCAGGGGAGGAAGGGGAAGAAATGGGGAGCAGATTTCGGGCTCAAGTGGGAAGAGATTGCTTTGAAAATAATGATAGCGGCCTATTTGCAAATGGAGGAATGTGTGGATTGTGAAAAGAGATGTATACAAATATTTAGAAATATATTTAAAAATAAAAGTAAAAAGTACTTAAAAATAGTGCTCTGTGAAATTTGTTTTATGAATGAGGACATCTCCAGGTTCTCTGTAAAGTGGAGAGCTTACTCTTTAACCATTGTGGTAGGTAATCTGCCGAGACTGTGATTCCCATGAAAAGCTTTCACATGTCATCTGTCAAGAAAAGCCCTATTTTGGGTTAAACTAATTCTTTTGTTAGTTTAGAGACTAGAGTTTATTAGTGGTTACATGGCAATGAGGACAGGCTGCTGCATTGAGTTTGGGTGTGAGGTCAAGGAAAATGCACATGGATTAGGGGTAGCGTTGCCCAGTTGATTGATGTGATTGCCTGTCCATCACTTGCATACCTGGCAAAAGTCGTGTGACATAAAACAGCAACAACGGGAAAGAATATCTGCAGAGGTGCTTTGATAGAACCTGATGGCGGATTTGGTTCCTTGGTTTCGAGGTTTAGGGTCATTCATGGTTTTGGGACATCCCAGTTAATTAGCACCACCATGTGTTTCTGTTGTGCCTCCTCCTTCATTGTGCTTGTGCTTGGGGTTTGAAAAGCTTGCAAGTCAACATTCAAACTTTACGTCTTGTACGAAAAGATCGCTATCGACAGTCGTCGTTTTCAGTGGTTAATTTGTCTTTTCAGGACAGTGGTTGTTCATGGATTTACCCTTGGCGAAAAGGGAGAAAAGATGTCCAAGTCTCTCGGGAATGTTATTAATCCTGACGTTGTCATCAATGGAGGACAAGTCGGTATTCTCTAAAAAGCCTTCTCTTTTAAGGCGCTTAGTGTACAGCCATTGCCATAATATTACAGATATTCAGCAAGTTTTAACCATAGATTCTTTAAGTTGTATGATTTAATGGAAAAGGGACAGATTGCGATTATGAGTCAGGTCTGATTCTAACTGGGCCCTGACCCATGCTGTTTCATTTTTAATATTCTGAACTTTAAAAATTTATAAACTGTAATTTAGCTGTTAGGTCAAAATGGCATAAGAAAAAAAATGAAATTTAGCTTGAGAGTACATATTTCACGTTTATTTTCTTGGCAATAGATAATTATTTATTTCAAAACCAAGTCTTTCCAAAGAAACAAAAATCAAGCCCCTGCCTCCCACTTGATTCTGACTCATAGCAGTTCTCTGCCAGTGTCACAGCCAGGACCTGTGTCCGGGACGAGATAGCATCAGCGTTCTCTCGAGGAGCGGCTGTTGGGTTTGAACCACTGACATGGTGGCTAGCAGTCTAATCCTTAGGCCACCCCCTTACTAAAAACCTACTGCTAGTACATCGATGCCAACTCATTGTGATGCCATAAAGCTCTACGGGAATAGACAGCCTCAAATTCCCCTTTAGCAACTCTTGTAGTGGATACCAAACCTGGGCTGCTGCTGATTTGTGTTAGAGTGGCTTTTATAAAAGAAGTTAGAGGTTTATTCTTTCACTCCTTTATCTCTTTACTGCCCTGCTTGTGACTGGGTCCCTACCACAATACTTAGCTAGAAATTAGGTCACAAATGCTGTGTGGCCGGTGGCGACGCCGTGACAGATGCACACAGGCGAGAGCAGAGGCGAGATATGAATATCTGTGCCTTGAACAGGGTTGCGGTGTATATAGTCCTCTTTGCCAGTCTGTTGATTTTAGATGTAGCCTGATTGCTGGGATTGTTAGGCTTTATCTCATTGTAAGGCAGGTATATTTTAAACTTCCATTTTGAATTCACACATTTCTAAAGCATTTGTTCAACTAAATGGAATTGAGAACTTTTCTGTTGATATGCTTCTTTTTTTTTTTTTCCAATGAAAAGGATCAAAGCAGTGAGCCACCTTATGGTGCCGATGTCCTTCGCTGGTGGGTAGCTGAGTCTAACGTCTTCACCGAAGTGACCATCGGTCCATCTGTTCTTAATGCTGCCAGAGATGATATTAACAAGGTCAGAGTCTCCTTCTTATGAAAGAAAAACATGCCCACCACACAACTGTGAAACTCGTTTGTTTAACCTGCTCCCATTTCTGACACTGCAAAACTGAGTTAATACGTGCGGTGAGGATTAATAATGCCCTGTGTTGACTGATTTAACACCAGGATAAGTCTTTGGGAGGTTTCATAAATTTTCTAGGTTGTTGAATGCAGAAATGATCTGATAAATAAAAAAGTCCACCTAATTCACATTGAAGTTTTTTCTTTATAAGTAAGACATTTTAAAATGAAAAAAAAAAAGCGCTGGTAGTAATAAACTTAAATTTTATATGCTGCCTTACACTTTGTATGTATTCAGTGACCTCTCTCATTATTTCATCTACCTGACAAGTTGGTGAAAATCGCAATATTGTCACGTAGGCAAATGAATAAACAACCACAAAAGGAGAATTTCACCTAATATATAAGAAATAGAAGAATTCAGTCTAGGTGGTTAGGATGAGTGTTTTATCTTTTTCATTTACTCTTACTTAGAAATGACTTAAATTACCTTAGGAGTGACTTATGATTGACTTAATAGTGACATATCCTATTAAGAAAGGGAAAAAGTTTGAGTGAAATTTAGTTAAAGAGTGATACAACTTTTCAGGGAGAATAAAAGACCTGGCATTTTTAATTTATTGTATACTTTTGTTTTCTGTCAATATGAATAGCTTAGGAATACACTCCGCTTTCTTTTGGGAAATGTGTCTGGTTTCAACCCCAAAACAGATTCCATTCCTGCCGCAGATATGTATGTCATAGACCAGTACATGCTACACTTACTGCAGGATTTTGCAAATAAGGTAAGTGTGAACTAAAAAGTTAATAGAAATATAACCTCTTGCATGTTAGGAACTTAGTTAGTTTCATGAGAGTGGAACAAACCTGACAGAAAGGCTAATAATGTAGTAAAGAGAAAAGTTACTGGGCTGAGCCCCGGTGGCGTAGTGGTTGTGCGCGGGACTGCGGCCCACTGGGATGGAGGTTCAATTCCAGCAGTGGGGCTGGGCCTCCTACTCCCACCACCAGATAGCAGTGATGCCCAAAAAAACAAAGCAAAAAAAAAAAAAGAAAAGTTACTACTTGGCTAGATTGTTGGAACATAATAGATTGAAGTGAAACATTTTTTGTCGGTTCTCAAAAGATCACACACACAGTGGAAACAGGAGGCCTGGCCTTTCTCTCCCTCAAGACCAGCCTTGTCTCATTCTCCATGTGAAGAAACAAAATAGTTATTTTTTATTTATCATCACATGTGCCCCTTGTAATAATGTATAGAAATAAATGGAGTGTGCATGTTGCTGGTAAGATAGTGGCACATACATTTTTTTTTGATACTGGCATATTTTAACATAAACACAAAGAATCCATGTTTCCTCAGAATTGAAACTGTGGCTTCTTAAGTATATACTGTAAGTCGGAGGAGCACACATCAATTTTTGCCTCTTGGACCTCTCAGGCAGTAGGTGAGGAAGCATTTATGGATTGTTAGCAACGCACACTCTGGAGTTTTAAAACGTGATTTCATCATTCAAAACCAGATCGCTTTCTTAGATGAGGATTGTTTTTTAGTTGCTAGAGTAATCTTTTTCAAGTAGTCCAATTTGTGATCCAGAAATTCCTTTAAAAGATCAAGAATGGGGCTGAGCCCTGGTGGCATAGTGGTTGTGCGCAGGACTGCAGCCCACTGGGATGGAGGTTCAATTTCAGCAGTAGGGCTGGGCTTCCTACTCCCACCACCGGAGAGCAGTGATGCCCTAAAAAAATTTTTAAAAAAGATCAAGAATGCTTCTTATAAGAACTTAATTCACTTATGATGGCTTGCATTTCACAATCGTATCTTGACTTCCTAATGTATTTTGTCATTGTTCCTAGACTACCGAGGCATATAAACAATACGATTTTGGAAAAGTTGTGCGACTGTTACAAGCTTTTTATGCTAGAGAACTCTCTAGCTTTTATTTCAGCATCATCAAAGATAGGTATGCATACTAAAATAGCGATAAGTTCTTGAGTATGGGCTATGTTCTTGGGAATACTGGAGACACAGGGGGAGCTGGGCGGGCAGCACATCATAGTGACCATATTATCAAGTTAGTTGTCGAGTCAAACTTGATTTTGAATTTTTGTCCTGCAGCTTAAGTGTGTGATTTGGGGAAACTTACCCATTAATCACTGGTTCTTCTATAAAAAAGGGGTAATACCTACCTCATTAAGGAGACTTCAAAGAGATAATGTAAGCTATGTGCTTAATGCTCTGACAAGTTGCTCAGCAAGTAATAGCTACTAATTTTATGTAATGAACATTGTACTTGCTCTCGTGAGTATACTGAGCAAGAGAGGTAAATACACAAGTAATTGTTACTTGAATAACATCGTATCACATTAGTAATATCCTTTTAAATGAGGGCTTGTTGCTTAGTTTCCATTTATTGCTCTTGTGTGCAAACGATGATTCTACCTTTCTACTAACCAGTCTCATGTCAGAAACCAGCCCTGACCTAGGTCTGGCCCCAAGGATTTCCACAGATGGAATCTCACTCTCACACCTCTTTCAGAGAATTGAAGCACTGTGGGAAGAGAGGATCACAGTTTAAATATGTAAAGCAGATGTGTTTTCTTTTAACATGGTCTAGAGTCTACCTCAGTAATAGAATTGGATATAGCATAGAAATTTTACAGAGGTTGGATAACTGGAGAGGGTGAAGTGAAATAGAAATAAGACATCAAGATATTATTAATAATTGGTCCAAAAAATAAAGATTAAGCCCAAATAATTGGTCAACGTTTCCTTTTAGAGTGAGAAAATGTTTTAGGACTCGTGATGAATATGCTAAATATTACTTTATTGTTTGCCTCAACGGGGTTATTTTTATGTTGTACAAGTTTTCCCTTAGTGAAAAAATTACATTAAAATAAATGTACACATACATATATGGCAGAATATTTTATTACCTAATTAGAAGATATATACACACACACACACACACACACATATAAAAGCAGCCTGAGGCAGACCCTGCCATGATGATCATAAGACACAAAGTGGTGTTAACTGTTGAATAAAAAAGTGGTGTTAACTATTGAATAAACTCTTCTTGTCCAGGCTTTACTGTGAAAAGGAAAATGATCCTAAGCGTCGCTCCTGCCAAACCGCATTAGCTGAAATCTTGGATGTGGTGGTGCGGTCTTTTGCTCCCATCCTTCCTCACTTGGCTGAAGAGGTATTCCAACACCTGTCTTATGCTGACGGTGAGGAAGATTTCATTTCTCAAAATAAAGGAGAAATCCACAGGCGGGTACACCTGTAATTTTGTGTGCTTCAAATAGAGCCCCACATGTCTTGGCCATTTGGTAACCAGCCCTTGCACTTGTAGAGAAGGCAGGCACCTTCCAGTTGGTCTCCCCGCCATGGCCAGGCCTTTCTTCAGCATATTAGCAGCTTTATAATATGGAGAAATCAAGGCTGAACCTTGGTGGCGTAGTGGTTGTGTGTGGGACTGCAGCCCACAGGGTTGATGGTTCAAATTCAGCTAGAGATCTCCAGGCCTTCCTACTCCCAGTAGGGCAGTGATGCCACAATAAACAAAACAAAAACAAATATGGAGAAATCACATGTTCTTAAAAACTTTCATAAGTGTTCAGAAATATATTTTAGGTTTTCTTAAAACCAAGAATAATACCTTTTGTAACTTTTTATGAATAGTTTTTAACTCCCCTAAATGTAATAAACTTATAGAAAATTAGGAATCGTAGACTTTTTAGAAAGAAATCAAGACAACTAATATTGAGGTCTTTTCTTTTTTAATTTCTTCTATGTATTTTCTCCATTGAGATGTTATTTAAAAAAAAAAAAAAAGAAACTCAATGCCATTGATTCCGACTCAGCACATAGCAACCCTGTAGGCAGGGTCGGCCTGTCTGTCGTCATCAAGACTGTGGCCCTCACAGGAAGAGCAGCCCGCCAGAGCACTGGTGCTTCTGAACTGCCTACCTTGCAGATTGCAGCCCAACATACAGCCACTGCACCACTAGGTCCCCTTTTGAGATTTTACTTTTTGTTGTTGTTGTTGTTGTTTAAATGTAATTATATCTTAATGTTGACCTATTTGGCATTTTTAGTGGCTCCATAATATTTCTACAATAAATAATGATTCTTATTCTCACAGTGAATATCTAAAGGTCGAAAGGTCTATATATAGTTTAGGATGCACGTGAATCGTTTGAAATGTGTGTGTGTGTTTCCCCTAGAACCTAAGAGTGTTTTTCGTACTGGGTGGATGAACGTAAGTTCCATTTGGAAGAAGCCTGGCCTGGAGGAGGCTGTGGAGAGCGCGTGTGCAATGAGAGACGCCTTCCTCGGAAGCATCCCTGGCAAAAATGCAGCAGAATACCAGGTTGTCATTGTGATACAGCCGGGACTGCTTTTTGAGATCATGGAGGTAAGCAACAAGATAAACTCGGTGAAAGGTATTCAGCATCTCATGGACTCGCTTGAAATTTGTGATGCTTTCAAACTTTTATTAAGAAAAGTAGGACTTTTGTCTTGCGGTTCTGATACTGGCCCTGGTTCATGACAGGATTGTCATGAATAGGAATAGGAATCCTCAGACCTCTGTAAAAGGCAGGAGCCATCAAGCTGTGACAGTGGTGTAAAAGGACACCTTAATGGGTTCTCCCCCACACTAAGGGACCTGGTCTGAGAATTTTATATCTAATCCGGATTAAATTCAAAAGGAATCTAAAAATAAGATTTTAATCGTTGCCTCAGGAGATCAAAATAAAATTCATTTGCTTCAGAAAAGTGTCATGTCACTAATTTTCAAACTTGTTATTTCTAAAAGGACCTTAAAGGTTTATTGACTCAAGATTTAGTCCTAATTCTGAAGAAGAGAACTAGAATGAGCACTTTTTTTTTTTTAGGCATCACTGCACTGGTGGTGGGAGTAGGAGGCCAGCCTTTGCTCCTGTGAGCTGGAATTGAACCTCCATCCCAGTGGCCCGCAGTCCCGCGCACAACCACTATGCCACTGGGGCTCAGCCCAACTTTTTTTTTGGTTTTGTTTTGTTTTGTTTTTTTGGGCCTCACTGCCCTCTGGTGGGAGTAGGAGGCCCAGCTTTGCTGTTGGATTTGAACCTCCAACCCAGTGGGCTGCAGTCCCGCGCACAATCACTACGCCATCGGGGCTCAGCCCGGCGGTGACTCTTTGTAAGAGTTGAACACTTTATCTTTCTTCTGTGAGGTGACTGCTTTGCTTGAACTGTGGCTCCCATGTCATCTTTCACACACCAGCGCGCCTTTGGACAGTGTCCCACCCTGTAGGGTGTCTGAAAGGGTGAGACAGCCGTATTTTTCTTCTGAGCAAGTAGTTAGTGTACTTGAATGGCCAACTTTGCAGGGAGCACCCCAGTACCTAATCTGCAATGCCTAAAATTACCCTTCACAATTTGGTTGATAAGCTTAGTTTTATTAGTGCACTTTTAAGTTAACAGAAATTAAGCAAAGTACAAGTTTCCAAGTATTCCAAATACTTATCCTCTCTACCCGTAGTTTCTTCCTCATCTTGCATAAATGTGGCACGTTTGTTACAATCGAATCAATACTGATCCATTACTGTTAAAGTCCATAGTTTGTGTTGTAGCTTTATAGGTTGTGACAATTATAAAATGTCAGGTATATGACATTACAGTATCCAGCACATAACTTCCTTGCCCTAAAAAAGCCCATGTTCCACCTCTTCATCCTTATGCTGCCTCCATCCAGCTTTTAGAACTGCTGATCTTTTTGTCTGAATTTTGCTTCCAAAAATGTAATGTAAATGGAGCCATATAGTTTATATTATTTTCAAACTAGCTTTTTTCACTTTTTAAAAAAATCCCCAAACTGGGCTGAGCCGCGGTGGAGTGTAGTGGTTGAGTGCAAGACTGCGGGCCATGGGCTTGTCAGTTCAAATCCAGCAGCAGCTCTCCAGGAGCAAGGCTGGGCCTCTCACTCCCACCAGAGGGCAGTCATGGCCCCCCCCCCCCCCAAAAGACAAAACAAACAATCCCCAAACTATGACTTTTCAGGCCTTGGTAACTTTTATCGATTTACCACTGAATAAATAAAACTTTACCATATGAATATACAAGAATTTATTTACTTATTGGCCTTCCAATTTCTGATAATTATGAATGGAACCATTAAAAACATTCATGGGCATGTTTGGTGTGGACATAAGTTTTCAGTTCACTTGCGCAAATAGCTAGGAATGTGTTTCTGTAGTTTTGTAAAAAATAGGCCTTTCAAAGTAGCCATATTGTTTTGCATTCTCATTTGCAGAAAGATGAAATTGCATGTTCGTCTAAAGGTTAAAAGCCTCCAAAGCCCAAAGAGCCCATTTTACTCCTCTCCACAGGCTTGGTGTGAGTTGAAATCTACTCGATGACAGTGAGGCTTTTCGTTGTGAGAATCAGTATGTGTCGTGGTAAACCCCTTGGTTTTAATTTGAAATTCCCTGACGACAAATGCTGTATGCTCTGTGCCTAGATGAATTTTATTTTGCATGACTTCAGAGTTTCCTTAGCACTGTTTCTGGAAAACTACCCTTTCTCCATTTGGTAGTTCCTTTTTCAACAATAGTTGACTATATCGGGATGTTTCATTATCTTTTAACTCCCTTTTATTGTGAACTTTTTGAAGTCCTCTCATTTTTGTATGGTTTCTGTCTGGGCTGTTTGTTTGGTCCGATGTATTTATTTGTCATGATTTTGCCAGTATCACACTCTAGCTCTAGCTTGATAGCAAGTCTTGAAGTCGGTAGTGTCAGTCCTCTGACTGCTGAGCTTTCATCTCTCCAGACTGGGCATCTACAACGTGCTGGGATTTTCATTGAGATTCTGCTGAATTTGAAGATCAAATGGGAAATAACTGAATATAGAGTACCAGTATAGAGATCGACTTCTTTCACTTGTTTTGTGGTTCCCCTCAGATGGGTCCTATATATATATCACGTAGTAAATATATTAACAAGTATTTCAGAGTTATTTGATGGCGGTGTATTTGGGTCTTCTTGGCTTTTAGAAGCACTTGTGGGGGTGTCTGTTTTGTGATTTTGTGTTTTTAATATCAAATTCTAATTGTTGATTGCTTTGGTCTACAGGAAAGAATTGACTTTACAAAGGGACTTTAAAAGTTTGTGAAAAGTGGAATTAAAAGATAATTGGAAAACTTGCTTGTTCTTAATCTTTTTACACTGTAATGTTGCTACATTTATTAGTTCCAGGTGTTTTTTTTTTTTTTTTTTAAGGCATCACTGCCCTCAGGTGGTGGGAGTAGGAGGCCCAGCCTTTGCTCCTGGGAGCCGGAATTGAATCTCCACCCCAGTGGGCCGCAGTCACTGCGCACAACCACTACGCCACTGGGGCTCAGCCCAGTTCCAGGTGTTTTTAAATAGCTCTTTTATATTTTTCCATGCAGACAATCCTAGCTTTTTGAAAAAAGACAGTTCCGTTTCTTCCTTTTCAATCTGTGTGCTTTTTACTGCCTTTCTTATTTTACTGCATTATCTTATTTGACTTTATTTTTTTTGTTTTTTTTGGGGGGCATCACTTCCTCCGGTGGTCATGGGTGCTACCCAGTGCCGCTCCTGAGAGCCGCTGGATTTGAACCAAGCCCACAGCAGCAGTCCTGCACGCAACCACTTACGCCACTGGGGCTCAGCCCTATCTTAGACTTTCAATACAATGTTTAATGGGTTTTGTAATTTTCTCTAGTAATTATAGTACATATTTACAATTCATCTCTCTTGCTTCATGGGCAGTACGAGTACCTTAAAATATTCTTGATTCCTTTGCCCTTCCTATATTACATTGTTTTACATTTTACTTAATCCATAAACCATTAACATTCATACTTTAGTTTCCATAAATTATTAGATATTTAAGAAAACTAAAGCATCACTTTCATTCCTTCAAATGTTTACATATGTAAATCCATTATTCTGACCTATGAAACTTTTCTTTCCTCTTGAATATTTCTTGCAAGACTTCTATTGATAAATTCCCTTATATTGTTTGCCTGAAAATATCTTTCTCTTTTGAAAGACAGTTTCTCTACCCATAGCTTTTAACATTAAATATTTTATTCCATTGTTCAATTGATTGTAAAAGTACTGTGTGTTTAAAGTTTTATCAAACATCTAAATTCACTTTCTTGTGAATTGTTTTTGTTTTCGTGATTACCCGTATTGGTCCACATTACTAACATAGATCTGTATTTATATGGTATCTTAATTCCCCTTGATCTAGAAAGCATGGCAGGAAAAAAAGGACGGGTGCTGAGGCTGATAAGACTAGGTTTGAACTCCCAAGTCCACCACTTTTTGGTTGGGAAACATAGGGAAGTTCCCTCATTTGTAATATGAATACAATAAACATATGTGTGTGCTTTTCTTTTTTTTTTTTTTGTGGGCATCATTGCCCCCTGGTGGGAGTAGGAGGCCCAGCCTTGCTCCTGGAGAGCTGCTGCTGGATTTGAACTGCCAAGCCTGTGAGCTGCAGTCCCATACACAATCACTACACCACTGGGGTTCAGCCCGTGTTTGCTTTTCATAAGGATCCCTGGTGCTGGTGTGGTTAGGAGTTGGCTAAAAACCACAGGTCAACAGTTCTAAGCTGCTCCTTGGGTGAAAGGGCTTTCTATTCTTATAAAGAGCTACAGTCTTGGGAAGACCCAGGGTCAGTTCTAGTCTGTCTTGTAGGGTCATTAGGAGTTGGAATAGACTTGATGCCTCTGTGTGTGATTTTTTTTTTTAAGTGATTCAAAATAATGGACCTTTGGCCTGCATATAGCTATGTGTCTTCAAAAGAGCTTGTTTTCAGTAGTACTATTGAGTAGAGAGTTTTAAATAAAATTTCCCATTCGTAAGAACTGAGTAAGACTCAAAGGAGTTTACTCACAAAGAATTTTACACTATTTTTCCTTTGGGGGGGCATCACTGCCCGCTGGTGGGAGTGGGAGGCCCAGCCTTGCTCCTGGAGAGCTGCTGCTGGATTTGAACCGCCAAGCCAGTGGGCCGCAGTCCCACACTCAACCACTACGCCACCGGGGCTCCGCCTTACATTATTTTTTATAGCTTATTAGTTTATCCCTGATAATTTTAACCTCTTGCCACCAGATGCTCCAAGCTGAGGAGACTTCTAGCACCTCACAGTTGAATGAGTTAATGATGGCTTCACAGACAACTTTACTCTCTCAGGAACCATTAGAGATAACTGCGGATGCAGTTGAACTCACAGGAACATTCCTAATCAACTTAGAAGGTAAGGTGGTTGTGGGAGTAACATGGTAATTATAGGTCATCTTGAACCTGATTACCGAGTTCCTTTTCCAAGTGTGTCTGTAATTCAGTTTTGCCTTTGTTGGAACACTGGTACTGTTTAAATGACAGTTTTCATCTAGTATCTAGTTGCAGTGTTTGCCTTAGGGTATATATGTCATAGTGAGCCTTTCTTTGCATAAACATTATTAAAGAAACACTTCTAGATACAGTAAAACACCTTTAATATAGTAGTTTAGAAATTTACATCGTAAGGCAGGAAACATACTTTAATACCTTGTGCCTTGAATTTTTAATATAATAGGTTGTATGGGGTAAGTTTTTAACTCCTAGTATTTGAAAGGTCCTAACGGGACCAGCCTGCATGAGTGGCTGCTTGAGATACACCTTTCTGTGGAAACAATGTACAGTGGGGCCAAGTTTCTAAGCTGGCTCTCAGGATCCTACTCAGGAATCTTGAGAACAGAACTAGGGAGAGAAGAGGGAGTTTTTTCCCTGTTTAAGTAATCATTAATCCATGTCTAGTTCATTTGACTCACTTGGAGCGCTCAGCCTGGCCAACATGCCTCAGTATTGATTCTAGGATTTATCCCCTGCCGCCCACAGTAATGAAAATCACTCATAGAGCCTTTCTTAGTGACAGTGGATGGGTCCCTACATGGATTAAGCCTCCATCATTCAGCAATGTGATAGCCTTACAATAGGAGGGCAATATAAAGTCATTTGTGCCCGATTTAAGAATCAGGTTAAAATGTAATATTTTTATCATTTGATCTCCCTTTGACCCATTTAAAGTTTGTTACTACTTGGTGCTTTGTTTTGTCTAATCATTGTTGTTTGCTTTATGATTTTCTGTGTATGTAATCCAGGAAAGGTAAACAAAAAGAAAGGAACTGGATGAATAATTACTTGGGAGAGAGGCAGGGGGAGGTTTGGAGGGAAATGGGGAGCTAACAACAATGAACAAACATGACGCTGATTGTGGTGATAATGTCACAACTCTTTATTTTTTTAAAGGGGGTGGGGTGAAGACAATATTTTGTTATACTCATTTGCAGTGAAACTACATAATGAAGTATTTCGTGGGTATTTATTTTTATTTAAAGGGAATCAATCCTTGTCTATGTAAACATAAGTGGAGATAACAGATCAGCAGAAAAGCCAGGGTGTACTTTGGGAACCATGGAGTTGTCTCCAGGACCAGCTGGGAGGGAGACAGGATTAAAGGGGTCACTTTTGAGCTTGGCAGCTTCACCATAGATTTGGCTCAACTTGTTTTTTCAAAATCCTAATATACATGTTTTGCATAAATTCAGAAAACAATTTACTTTCCTGATTATACTGTTTGAGTCTAAATAAAAGTACAGAAATTATGTTTTGAGTGAGGCTATTTTAATTATTCTATGTCTGGTTTTGTTTTTTTCCATTAAGGTAAGAGCTGGCCTGCCTGCTTTACCCAAGCAGACTTAACTTCACAGGATCTCAAGTTTCTTACCTCCATTTGACACGGGGACTTCCAAAGATTTTCCAAAAAAATTTATCTCAATTCCATTTTCCCATGAACTTTTGAAGCACATTTTAACCTATGTAATACACAGCTCAATACCTACCCAAGCTTTACCAAGGCAGGAAAGAAAGGTAGCTTTGAAATATGAGCATTTGCTCTAATAATGATATGATTGCCCCCCCAAAAAAAAAATAATAATAATGAGAGGTACTGGTCAAATGGCCTTTCTGAACGCTCTGCATGCACTTCTTTCACAGGTGGTGATATTCGTGAAGAGTCTTCATACAAAGTAATTGTCATGCCAACTACTAAAGAAAAATGCCCTCGTTGTTGGAAGTACACAGCGGAGTCTTCAGAAACACTCTGCCCCCGATGTGCAGAGGTTGTTGGTGGAAAGTAGGACCTCACTTTTGTGTGAACTCTAAGCAAGAACCCGACAAGATAACTAGGGGTTTGGATTGTTTACAGTACTGGAACGAAACACAAGATTTAAGTAATGTGTGCAAGAGCAAATGATGGAAGATGAAGGTCAAAATCAAAATTATCCAATAGTACCTGTAGCTAGAGAAGGAATGATGTGTGAATATATTTATGTGGAAATAATAAACATGTACATGCATATACATATATATCCCCATCCATATACTGGGTTTCCTCAGAATATAGACACTGAAAATTTTTGCCTTCAAATGAGGCTGAGCAGAAATGTTTTCTATTTTATAAAACTTTTTGACATAGTATGTCTGGAAAATAAAGGCATGCTGGAAAACTATCTTTGTGTAGAAATTGTAGAATGGTGTCAAAATGTGGGTTTGATGGGAAATGACAGATTTGTTTCCCTTAAGAGAGGTCATTTCATTCTGCCTTATTAGCAAACATCAACACTGTCAGAATAGCTAGGTGTTTTGGTTGTATTGAAAAATGACCGAACTTGTTATACCAGAGGAAGAAAAACCCTTGAATGACTCCATTTATGCATGTTAGGGAAACAATATGAAAGAAAGCTGCAAATTTATTTCACTAATTTACATAAATTCACAAGACAAAATAGCAGTATATACAGAATTTCACTACTTACAGTAAATACAGTACAGTACAGAGCATTGTATAAACAACTCAGTGATGGATTAAAATCTTTTTAAGGATGGGAAGTTCTACTCAGCAGAAAGCTAACATTAGAAACCTAAAAAACCCATTCTATCAGGTTGCAAGGGCTTTCCCTATTGCTATAATGTACTTTAAAAATGTTTCCTATGAATGATTTTGACCACAGTAGCTTCTTTTTTTTTTTTTTGGTGGAGATGCCGACCACAGTAGCTTCTATGTGAGTACTATAAACATTTATATTAAACATAAGCTTAATGTTATGAAATCTGGCTTTTCTGTTATATTAAATTGAAATCACTTTTGTTTTTATAAAATGAAGCAATATCATTGTTGACTGATTATTTTGCCCAGAGATGAATTTTCCTAATAAAAGTGAAATGCTTTTTCTCCTCTGTTTTTGCTTTGTGGAAGCCTAAGGCATTTAGGCTACCCCCTTTTATCTATGTTTAATCTTGCCCCTCTTGTCATACACAACTTGCGGTGAAGGCGTTTTGATTATCTGAATTTTGTGTTTTCCTTCAGTATTATATATAATAAGTTAGTTTGACAAGGTATAGAATGCCTACTCATTCTTCATGCTAAGCAAGGTATGTGTATGTATGGTGATGGGAGTATATCTAAAAAAATTATGGGTATTGGTGTCCCATCAATAACTGCAATAAGTGCAACACCCACCCCCCCACCCCCAACCCTTATTTAAGAAACCACCTGCTTTTCAAAAGACCACTTCATTTTTACTTATGGCTCTTTGTTATAACAGAATACACAGATTAGGTATTTTTTTGGTCCCCATTAGATTTTTAAAGCCCTTGATGAAACAGTAAAACATTTTGATTTTTCTCAACCATACATTTCAGAATTTTTTTTTTAATTTATAGAACTTTTAGGATTACAACTCTGAACTACAAAGAGACTCAGTGATTTGTGTCATGGTTCTATTAGCTATATTTTGGATCGTTAATATTTTAAGTGCCCTCAGATATTAATTTATAAGAACAAATTTATCCTGTTTTATTATCTCAAATGTTTAATAGGTATCCTCAAAGAGTGATGATGGAAACAAGAGATATATTGTTAAAACTCCTATAATTCTAAGTTTCTAATCTCATACTACTTGAGCAATATTTAGGGAAAAGCCACAGGAAGCACTAATATATGAGGATATATTTAGCAAGTGACTATATAAACAGATACACTTACAAGAACTCCTAGAAATGTGTCGGAGGGAGGGGAGGGGCAGGGGAGCAGGATCAAGCAGAGGCAGAGAGGGTGGACTAACTTCAGACCCTTTCCCGTGCTACTCCTGGTCAGAAAGTGCGCCTCAGACACACCCAAACCCTCACCCACACCCAAACCCTCACCTACACATCTTTACGACACTTACTAAATTATCTCTAAGCATTGTGAGATTGATAGTTACTTAACATTAATGAAGTTTTAGCAAGGTTAGGCTCCTACCTGGATGTAATCTTACAGTTTCTCCTTAAACGCCCACGTTTTTGTTGTGTCCCTGGAAAGCATAGTAAAATTGGTAGAACGGGCTTCTTACGAGGAAGTGAAGGAACAACTAACTTCTGTTTCACAATGAGTTGTGACAACTGTGATCCTTGACAGCAGTAATTGCACTGTATGGCTACGTTCCAAAGGTGTACCATAAGAAACTAAACACTCCGTTATTTGCAGAGCTCAAAGCACTTTTTACAGAGTTTTGGTAAATCTGTGTGAATCAACAAATATTTATTCAGCACTTGGACTGCTCTAGGCACTGAAGGGTACAAAAAATGGGTTGTGTTTTATCCTTTCCACTCAGCCGTGAGGTAGGTTTGCTAAAGCAGTAATAGGACTAGTAAGCATCTTCTGTACTGTTCCCAAGAACACGTAACATTTCCAACTCCCGGAGCGGACAATTCTAAACACTTGTAGGAAAAATAAAGTTGGACTTATATTTTTGGCCTTTTGGTCATCTTTTTACACAAGTTTTACAAGATAATACATTTTTACAATTACCTGATGTGGGTACAACTTTGAACCTTAGCAAAAAGCAAATCTCTCATTAGAATGAATTTTACTGTGTTGATCCTGCATCTCAGCTTCTCAATTTTGGCAAGTTCAACAGGTGTAGGGTTCTAGCTAGTGTCCTCAGTGACGGGTATGACGATCAGGAACCCATTCTTCCTCCACAGGCAAGGCCAGTGTGTCCTCTGGGATAGGAAGCTGTCAGCATCCACAACTCCCAGGCAGCAGCCACTCAGCCCAGCATGGGATGGAGCGTGATTAAAACGGTTTCCCAACACTTAAAAGGAGACTGGGCTGTTTCTCCTGCTTTACTCATGGAGACTGTACATGAACACATGTATATTTAATTACAACAATAACATTTTGAGTATGAAATATATAATCTTATAAGACCATAACCTGTAAATTATAATCAACTTTAAATACAGCAAAGTTTTACAATAAAGCTACTTGAGTGTCTGAATTAGAAATAAACAGTAAATATTAATAATGTATTAATTATGGTAAAAATGATACTTGTCTGTATTACTTTATCTTCAGTATTATCCAAAAGAGTAGAATTTAGCCAGGATTGCACTTTTTAAAAGTAATATACATTTTTATTTTACAAAAAACAAAAAGACATACTCCTCTGTAAGTTTCCAGATCATACTCTGTAAAATAACCATGCACTAATCCATATTATAATCACACAATTTTAAGACTTATTTTCATTATTTTATCCAGTGAGTACGTGTCATGAAGAAAGAGTAGATATGGCTTCCACAGCTTCAATAAGGCGCAAGGCTAGACTATATTGGCCGTGGTTTTCTGGCAAGAGCTCAATTACTTTATTTACTAGTTTAGCTGTTGTTGTAATTGGCATTGAAGTGTTTTGAAGACCATGAGGGTCCTGAAAAATGGGACACAAAAATAACCCATCAGACAGAAAATTAACAGTAATTGTTAAGATGATTAGCTATTTTCCAATAAAAGGAGTTTTCTTTGAAACTATATAAGTTAAAATTTAAACTTCCTGGGCTGAGCCCCGGTGGCGTAGTGATTGTACGCGGGACTGCGGCCCACTGGGACGGAGGTTCAATTCCAGCAGTGGGGCTGGGCCTCCTACTCCCACCACCGGAGAGCAGTGATGCCGCGCCACCCCCCCCCCCCCAAAAGAAAATTTAAACTTCCTTAACTGATTAAATATGCATTTATGGAAACCCCCAATAACCAGACTTCGCTCCTCCTCTTAAACTTACCATTGCTTTCAGCCAAGTACAGAGAGTAGGTGGAAGTCTGGCAAGCAGCTCCATTCCCTCTTTCGTCTGAGAATGAAAGAGCAAGTGAGCCAGCCTCTGCCCTGTCACTACCAGCAGCTGGGAGGCCAGGACTTCTTTATCATGAACCTGCAGAATGGCCTGAGGATGTGAACATGGAGAAAGAGGCAATGTTAGGTTTATTTTAGGGAAGGGTTTCCAGTGAAGACATTTTAGTGTATCTTTGAGTGACGGCCAAAGTAAATGAATGAATGCCTTATCAAACTTAAAATTTAAACATTTTATTACCAAATATCATCTAATTTAAAATTTTTGCAGCTTATCCAGTTTCCCTTTCTTTGGCACAGAAAGGGAACTAATGCACTTCGTGACTGCTCACCTCACCCCAAACTTCTTGATCCCTGGATACAAGCGGACCCTCTCTGGCCCTGTACTTTGCCAACCTAGTCCCCACATCAGGGCCCTTGTAGTTCTTGTGACTTATGTCCCCAGGTTTACTAGAGGACTGGTTATGTCTTATGACTTCCCGTGGGGCTCCCTTCAAAGACTACCTTTTCTAACCAGCCATCGTAGCTTCTATTATTTACATTATCTGACTTACGTTCTTCATAATCCTTAGCACTCTAACATTTTTGATGGTACTAATAGATTAGTAGTAATGTAGTTCCTTATGAAATTGCTACTTGCTACGATATCCCCGTACACAAAACAGCTCTGGCGCGTTGCAACAATGAGTATCGACTGGCAATTAATCTGGTGGGTTTCATATTTTCTTTCTTTTTTTTTTTTTTTGTGCTCCGTAGTTCTAACCAAGGGAAAACCAGAAAGCTTTGTTCCCTACTTTCCCGATTCTTTATTCCAATTCTCAGTTTTCCAGGCTTAAGCCCCGTGAACCGTCACAGCTATCATTACCTCTTCCCCTAAGTGGTCCGCTCCATGGTTGTAGAGCTCCCCCACATAATGTCGTCGGACCACATCTTCGCTAACTTGAAGGTGGTGAGCTAAATCCACGGCGAGAGCTGGCCAGTCTTGGTCGTTTTCCAAAGGAACGGTGACTGCTTCTGAGGGACCTTTGTCCTTTGCAACTGCATGTTGGGCATGGACAGCTGCACTAACAACTTTTAATAAAAACTTAGATGGAGAAAAAGACACAGCAACATTTATGTTAGTATTGGTTTTCCTTCAAACATATCCAAATCAAAAATAACAACTCTTGTGAAAGCTAAAAGTGATCTTCCCACTAAACTTGTTTAATTATCAAAAGACACCCAATTCAAAGGGAAGTGAGCTACCAAGAATACCTTGGATACGGTCACCTTAATGGTTACCAGGAATTCTACTTTATTTCCTATAATATCTCAAAAAGTTACCTGCTTTAAAAAAATTTTTTTAAAAGTTACCTGCTGTCGTATAGAAATAAAATTTGGATCCATTTCCCCACTGGGTAATAACTGAATCGATGTTAAGTCCTTGAAAAACGCATTTTTTCCCTAGTGAGAAAAAAGAGTGATAAAATGAGTATAGGCTATTAGGGGGTGGGTGCTTGAAAAAAAAAGTCAATCAGGAATAACATTTTTTCCCCCTCCACAAACAATAAAATCCTCGAATTGTAATTTCATTTAAAAAAAAAATAGTTATCTAGTGTGTGCCTTTAGGATGCCCCTCAGAGCTCCCCACCTCCTGAAATGCATACCTTATAGAAAGCTCTCTCCTGGAGGGAGGGCTTGTGGCTATCTTCTAACAAACACAGGAGCACCTGTAACTTCCAACATAAGCTACAAAGGGGTGTGGCTTCTATTTTGTGTGCTCACATTTTGTGTGACTCAACTGAGAGAAACTTGCTGCCAAGTGGTAAGCGGTCCCAGAAGAGGCCCTGGCGGCATGGAACTGAATTCCGCTAACGACGATGTAAGTAAAGTAAGCTTGAAGCGAAGGGCTTCATTGCAGTGTTCTGAACTTTCAAGATGAGACTGTAGCCGTGGAAAGTAGCTCTCAATGCAGCACCATGGGAGGGCTTGAACCAAGAAGTTACATTCCTGACCCATATTTACTGTCAGATAGTAAAATACTGTTTTAAGTCATTCAGTTTTAGGTTTATTTGTTACTAATAGCTAATTAATATGTAGCTTAAACTCTGAATCCTTTAACAAATACTTACTGATCTGTTTTAAAACACCTTGTTAAAGAGAACAGATGTATCTGAAAAGCCAAAACACAGTATCAGAAAACAGGATTTTTTAAGTGTGGGGAAAATAAATGGAGAGAAAAGAATTGTGGTCTTCAAGGTGTAAGGTCTAATTCCTGGTTCCAGGTTCTTCTAACCAAGTTATCTTGTGGAAATAAAGCCATCATCCTGAGGTACTATTTCTGGATTTACCAATAAAAAATGAGATTTTTTTTTCCTAGTAAACCTTGGAGACTCATCGGTTGATTCTAGTTCATGTAGGGACTGCTGTGCAGGATAAATCTACTTATGCTTTAGTGATGAGGAACATCAGACTTGTCAGGACCACTGAACGACACTTTGGACATGACTATTTAAAACTATCCCACTCACAACTGGTGACTCTGTTCCCACCAGATAGCTATACACACACACACACACACACACACACACACACACACACACACACACATATAGGCCTATTGCACACGAGGGCCTTTGGGGTGTGGTGTACATGTACATTGAACAGTTTCCTATGTTCCATACACTTTTTCATGTGCACCATACAACCCTCACAATGCCATGAGGGAGTCGGTAAAATCATCTCTCCAAATGAGAAAATGGATGTGATGAGAAGCTAATTCCAGCTAATAAATGGCAGACCTGGGACTCTGTTTCACTAGCTACTAAACCAGTTCCTGTTGAGTTGATTGGAAGTCACAAGCACTTTTCACGTGTGTCAGTACCGAGTTATGAGCCAAGGCATTTTCAACGGCTAATTTTCAGAAGGAAATTATAATGTGCCTCTGGATACACTCAACGGTGTATCTTCTGCGGTGTCTCTGGATACATTCAAACCTACTACTTTTTGATTAGTAGCTGGATGTATCCATTAACTGTACCACCTAGAGTCTCCCTCCTGCAAGCCACACCGCCTCTCTAGTTGTAGAACTGAGACAAACTGTCTTGGATCTCAGCATGAGATGGATCGGGACGATTACCACACTAATTGCCCAACAGGGAATGTGTTCTGACTCCCAAGACCTACATTTGCCTGCATGGATACAGCGACAGACCTACAGGCTTCCTTCGCAAAACACCCTTCCTCTGGAGGGGACAGGGCTTGGGTCCTCCCGGACTCATCTGCGCACCACTGTGAGGACTGAGAGGAATAGCAGCAGGAGGGATTTTGAGAAATGCTTATTAAACTAGACACTTTATTTTGGTTTTCTGTTGCTTATTTTTTAAACTTAATTACGCTTTCCTTTTTTAATCTCAAAAGATATACAACCTATTTATAAACATAATGATTTAATACTATCATGAAAATTAAATTTGGCATCAGATTTGTAGTCTACTTTTAAAAAGTTAAGTTATAGGGATCTACATATTAATGATACTTATCAGAAGCAAATTTGTTAAAACATACGTTGTCCCTGTTTAGGTGTCACCTCCGTTACAACATGTCCAAATTCTTGCTAAATGGCTTTTTGTTAGCGGCACATCTAGTCTCCCCATCTTAAAAGTGGATTTCATGTAAGTCCCCCTCTCTCAGCATTATAACCAGCTTGTCACTAGGTCAATGATTCCTTGAAATCCCCTCTAATTTGTATCACCCCCCACCCCCACTCCCGACACCTAGGTTCAGGCCGTCTCCTGTGCAACAAGTTCCTCCCCTCTCTTCCTCTGCAGTCAGCAGTCAAGTGACTTCATAGAACAGTGTTCTTCCACACTGAGCTGGACGGGGGCAAGTGTATGTGAAACCGAGTCCTCTCCCTTCCAGAGAGGGCACTCTTCCCTTGGGGAGCATACAGTCTCTCCTTTGGGCCATTCTATGAGGGAAGCCAGCAGGTGTGCAGCTGTGCCGATGCTGGCATGTGCAGGTCTCTGATGTTAACAGTGACACAAGGAGGCCACATGTCCAAAGAACTCAAAGCTATGTTTTCCAACCTCGCTTTCATAGTAGAGCTAAGGTATAAAGCTAACATTTAAACTGACCTGTGACTCTGAACCCTATATGCCTGTATCCTATTCAGAAACTGAATGGCAAAAGGGATTTTGTGTATCGAGTTCATTCTGTAGAGGTGTCAAACATCTTTAGCATGAAATAAAAGAACCCGATCTGCATTTTGGGTTTTTTTTTTTTTTGCATCACTGCACTCGGTGGTGGGAGTAGGAGGCCCAGCCCCACTGCTGGAATTGAACCTCTGTCCCAGTGGGCCGCAGTCCCGCGCACAACCCGATCTGCATTTTGGGAAGACACAGTACGAGACTGGGTTGACAGAAATTTGGAGCAAGGTGACCTGGTAACAGCCAAAGGGGAGCTGAGGGGCCTTAACTAAAGCTTTGGAGTGAAAGACAATGGAAAGATACGGTTCTAAGAAAGAACTGAGGAGGATAAATTGACAGTAAATGGGGAAAGCAGGGAACTGACAGAAAACTTGAATGTTTTTGCAGGGTAGCCACCACCCTACCAGTGGCATTAGTGACAAGTAAGCAAGGGGCCACATTCAGGAGCAACCACAGATCAGGCCCGTGGTGATGCTGGTGACAAGTGTGCAGCACTTGTCCTCAAGAGCAGGGCAATGTGCTTCATGCTCTGGGGATGGGCCAGAGTTAGCCCAAGGGAGACACTGAGTGTCCAGCAGTCTCTACAGAATGCAAAGAAGAGAAAGCTCTGTGGAACACTGATATCTAAGGACAAATCAGAAAAAAGAACAGAAAGACAACAATAGACAAGCTGGTGGGAAGAAGGAAGCCGAAAACCCTACAAGGAAGCACCCACAAAAAAAAGTCAAAAGTACTGAACAACTTCAAATAAAACAAAACTCTGTGATTGCAAAACCTGCAGCTCCCAAACCCCACAGGAGCCTCTGTCTGTGGTGCTTACCTTACTATCGAAAAGTGCAAGTGGCTTCACTGTCTTCAGGGCAAACCTCATGACGGCATATAAGATTGAGCACAGGACGGAGTGGTGCTCCACCAGCGGGTAGTGAATGTGTTTTTGCTCCAGGGCCAGTTCCACGATGGAGATGGGGCCTTCCACAGAGAGCCAGGCGTCCTCGGTGTCCAGGACAGGTGCCTGCATCTCCTCCCGGTTAACATCTGCCTATGGCATTGAACAAGGAGGAACTCTGCTCAGATTTGGGCCAATAGTAGCATCTAAATAGCCTGTTAAATTTAGTAAGAACGAAGTGCACACACTTTTACTTTCTATGGAATTGTTAGAAAAAGCACACCGAGTCAAAAATATTACCATTTTAAAGTCTCATGTCAAAACAGTCTCATCCTATGGAAACATTTTTACCTCCAGTAGGGTCTGAAGAAGATCCAAGCAGGAGCCAAGGAATGATGTCATGGCCACGTCACTCATCCCGACGTCCTGTATAGAAGCAGCAGCACAATCAGTCCCGGCAGCACAACTTCTGTGGTAATTACCAGAACAACCCCGTATCCCACCTCAACTGCTTTTCTACACAGTAGGAAACGTCTAGTATTTGAAACTCAAGGCTTTACTAGAGTCTAAACCCTATCTTTAGATTTAGATCAAACCAACTCTAAAATTGGCTTCACAAAAGACAAAGCAGCACTAGAGGTGGTCCTGTTTCTGTGTAATGAAATGCACAGCCTCCTCCCTCAGTTTTTCTAGGGAGGCCCTCCCTGGGGAGTACAGTGCAGCCTGCGGAATCTCTGGATAGCCAAGCATCAGGGGACAGTGGGAAAAAATGCACACATGATCCTGCTGGGAAAATTCAGAGTAAATATAGCCTGGTCTGGTTTTACAGAGGGCCTGCTGATCAACAGTGCAGTAAACCCCAACTGTTAGCAGTCCTGTGGCATTCTGAAGCTTGTGAGATAAATGCCAAATAAACATTGGAGACAAAAAGACTGTTAACTTAAAATGTTCTTCCACATACAATTTTCAAAACACAATAAATTCCTCCTATTTCCAAAGTAACTATGTGTAATCTATATATATTAGGGTAAAAGTATTGATACTAGGGTTCTAGTTCCTATATATATACATGAGTTTATTCCAAATAAAATCCATTTAAACACATCTAAGAGTGGGTGGATACAGACAAGTGCACTGAGTATAATGCATGAATGTAAAGGTGCCGCATAGAAAAAATAATTGACTGAGCCCTGGTGGTGCAGTGGTTGTGTGCAGGACTGCGGCCCACAGGGTTGGCAGTTCAAATCCAGCAGCAGCGCTCCAGGAGCAAGGCTGGGCTCCCTACTCCCACCAGGGCAGTGATGCAAAGAAAAAAAAAAAAATCAAAATGTGGCTTCCCAAGAGATCTGTTGGGCCAAGTGAAATTGAAAGTCAAGAAGACTCCTATCAACTGAGGGTTGGGGTTTCAGAGAGGGGCACCCTTGATACATTTCCTCAAAGGACCCAGGCAAGTCAGAGATTTATTGAAAAGTTTAAGAAAACTGAAAACTGCATTAGTGAGGAAAAGGGCAGGAAAGTTGTGCCAAGCGCTTCTTCGACATACTACATCACTCACTCTTCAAGGGTAACTGGAGCTATCTTATGAGGAGAATTTTGGTACTCAATTTTGTCTTCATGCCCCCTATACCCGTGATTTTGTTCCTTCGAACTGCTCTCTGCTTCCAATACACAAAGACCATTTAAAGGGAAAATGACTTGAATCTCCTTCAGGATGCCCAATCTGCTGCAACTTTGAGTTGGTGTAAATGAAAAGCAAAGAATTCTGTGGGGAAGTGCTAGAGAGATGGCAATACCAGAAGTGTACAGACCTACATGGAAGATTAAGTTGAAAAACCATAGCTTCACATTTTGGTATTTTTGCTTAATAAAAGGTTTCTATGATTTGCAGCAATATTTTTGGACTTACTTTCACACATACGCATGTGTGCACACATATGCATTTCAAAATATTTGAGATATATATCAACCATAAGTAAATGAATTGTGAGTTCGCACTTAATTGTAGCCTTAATCTAAGAACAATTCGTTTTTATGATGTGGCTATAATTGATACCTGCCTGCATAAACAGATCACTGAAGATATAGGTGCTATAGCAAAAGTATGGAGAAGAAATCAGATGGTGTCCAACTATCAGAAAGAATAGCATTGAAACAGTCGTCTTAAAACAAGCAGCCACCACATTGAGGTGTCAACTAAGTTCACATGGAAGGAGCATACCAGCCTGTGCGATCTGAAGTCCACCGACCAGCCTGTGCTATCCAAGCACTGTACAAAATAAAATCTAAGACTAGAAAAGGGAAAAGTATCAGAGCTTAAGTTTTGAGCACCTGGTTTGTAGAAGGTCATAGATGACAGGTATAGATGTGGCTTAAGCCTCCAGTGAATCACTCTGACCATAGACCAGGGATGTGAACATTCTTGCTACCAGTGTACTGGAAAGCAAATTATCGCAGATATAGACAGGTGAAAATTTGCTCTAGTTTTTTTTTTTGTTGTTGGGGGGGGGGGGAGGCATCACTGCCTCTGGTGGTCGTGGGCGCTACCCAGTGCTGCTCCTGAGAGCCGCCGCTGGATTTGAACTGCCAAGCCCGCAGGCCGCAGTCCTGCACTCAACCACTTAGGCCACCAGGGCTCAGCCTGCTCTAGTTTTTAATATTTCTTGCTCTCTTTTTGATGAAGGTTTCCACTATTTGGTTAATTGTTAGGCTTTTGATTTTTGTTTTTTTTGAAATGCTTTTTGGTATATGAAATCCAGGATTGGTAAGTTTATAGATAACTAGATTAATAATTTCTTGCTAGGAATATAGCTGGGGAGGTTGGGGGAAATGAGCTCACAACACCAACTACAAGAAAGAAGAAAATATGAAACTGATTGCAGTGATGATTATATTTTTAAAATATGATTGAACTATTGAACTGTGTGATATGTGAACTATGTCAACAAAACTTTTTTTAAAAAAGAATTAAAAACATAACAATGGAGAAAAAAATTCTTTGAAGAAGTCCATTATCTTGTTGAGTCCATATTTCTACAAACTTAATTTTCCTAATACATACAAGGAGGGTAACTCCTCAAAAAACAGAATTGTGCTGGGCAGAGCAGAGCTTTTATAAGAAGTACTGAGTAATTCACTCTGAGTTAGTACATCTGGTGGCGTCACCAGGGAAAGTTCTGATAACAGTGACTTTTTTTGTAAAAGCTATTTCACTTGAACTTCATTTTTTGTGCTAACTGATTTAAGAGAATAGTGGTAGCTGTGAATTTTTTTTTCCTGTTTGCAAAATACTGCAGAAATTGTTGTGATGTTGAACACAGCTTACAAGGACAGTTTCATGGGAAAAATTCAAGCATACAAGTTGTTTTCTTGTTTGAAAACAGTAAGTGTTGGTTGATGACAAAACTCATTCTGAACATCTATCAACTTCCCAAATGGAGGAAAATGTCAACTCGTATATTTGCAGTTTGTTCCACCAGGTCAGACTGGTAATAAAGCTTTCTACTTATAGGTTCTGAAAAAGTTGCTTAACACTATGCAGCAAAAAAGACCTGCTTTATGGCAGACAGGGGGACGAGTTTTGCCATGATGACAATGCACCTGCTCACACTGCCAACTCAGTGTGCCAGTTTTCAGCAAAACCAGCATGGCTTTCTTGCCTACACACCTTTCTCATTAGACCTCACCGTGCAACTTCTTGTTTCTGTGAATGCAGATGATAGTGATTTCATGACATACAGGAGGGTGAAGAAAAAAACGAGGGAGTTGCTGTCAGATATGCAAACAGATGCATTTGAAAAATGTTTCCCAGAATAGAATCGCAGATTTGACAAATGTATGAAGTGTAATGGAAAGTACTTTGATGGTGATAAGGTTGTTTTGTAAAAAAAAAAAAAATAAATAAATATATCTTTGGGGAAAAAATGCTGGTTTTTTTTGAGGGGGTAACCCCTTGTATATGCAACACAAACCGTGTATGTATATTATAGTCATATAACCACTCTGAAGAACCTAACAAAGAATTGTGAAGACCTAGAATCTTATGTCATAATATAGTTTAAGATTTTGGAGAGCAGGAAGACTTCAGAGTTCTGAGCAAAAGCTACAACAAGCCCCCAGGACATAACTGAAAACTAATGCCCTGTCTGTAAATGGCTAATAATGTTGGTTGGCCAAATTCACTTGTCATAGAATCTGGTTTAATTTGATGTTAGACACTTGAATGTGAACGATTAGAAATCTGTAATCTAAAGTACAGCAACTATACATATGTGGCATTTTATCCTCCTGTCCACAGTGTAAAGGTGAACATGTCTTGCTGACAATCTGGGAAGGTCAATAAAAATAGGCCATAGTCCACAGTCCTTACCAGAGTAATTCTCTTTCCACTTTTACTATGCCATCAGTAGGTAAAAGATAAGAGTTTGCCCCTCCAGTTTATGAGGTGTTATGCAAAGTGCAGGGTTGACAACTCCACTTTTAAGTTATGGAAGATTCACTTACCCTTCGGCAGAGTCTGTCCTTAGGTGACTTTCCAACCTGAGACAGAAGACACGAAATACTTTATTTCTTAGTAACGGAAATAAAAAGGCATTACTATGGTACAGAAAGTAAAAATTACCTTAACAAATGTTACAGCTACACCCTGCGCCCCCCCCCCCGCCCCCCACTATCATGATCCCAATTCTACCTTACAAATCCACTAGACCAGAGGATGTATACTGGTACAGATAGGAACTGGAAAGCAGGGAATCCAAGACAGATAAACCCCTAAGGACCAATAATGAGAGTAGCGATACCAGGAGGGCAAGGGGTAAGTGAGGTAGGAAAGGAGAGCCAATCAGAAGGATCTACACAGAACCCCCTTTCTGGAGGGTGGGGGTGGACAACAGAAAATTAGGTGAAGGGAGACATTGGACAGTGAAAGGCATGACAAAATAATAATAATTTATAAGCTACCAAGGGTTCATGAGGGAAGGGTGGCAGTGAGGGAGAAAATGAGGTGCAGACACGGAGGCTGCAAGTAGAAAGCAAGTGTTTTGAGAATGATGATGGCAACGAATGTACAAATGTTCTTGATACAATGGATGGATGGTATAGATTGTGATACGAGTTGTATGAGCCCCCAATAAATGATTAAAAAATGAATTTTACTAAAAACATATTTCGAAGTAGTCATTAATTTTATATAACACACTGAGCCAACAAATAATCATCTTCAAAAATAAACTATATCTTTTTTGAACTAAAATATTAAAACCTTTTCTAAAAATTTGGTCCTTACTTTGCATAATCAAATAGTATTGCTTTACAATCCTGAACCATGTTCAAGGTTACTAATCAAAGTAGATTGTTGATAACGACACACAACAGTTATAATGGTCATAAAGAAGGAAAAAATCCAGTAAAAGCAGTTGCGAGTTAAATTCTTGGCTCAAAAATAAGTGGATTTCCTATTCTACATACATCTACTTTATACAGAAGAGTAAGTTGGAAATAAAAGCTGTGCTCTTGAGGAATATCTACTGGGCTAGATGAGACCCCAAGGGACAGTAGCAATGGCAGAATAGACTAGCACCGAGACTTCACATATCTCTGCACCCCATTGAGATTGCACTTACCCCACCTATTCCCAACATACTTTACATTGTTGCTAAAGTTACCTAAAATGCAAATCTGCCCCAGTATCTTTAAGATCAAATAAAGGTGCTGTGAAGTGAAATTTCTTAAAATGGCTCTTCTATGTATTTCTCTGTAACACCCACCGAAGGACTGGATGAGACTGCAAATAGGACATTTGAAACACTAATAGAGGGGATTACTGATTTTTCTAGTTGCCATTCTTCTGGCTGTAAGAAAGCTATCTCAGAAGTGGGAACGCAAAGAATTCCTAGGACCACCAAGGAAGAAATGCTACTGAGGGAGCGGCATGGAGAACATCGAAGAGGATATTGAGCAGTGGAAGACGTGAGACAGTGCAGCAGAGCGGTAGGCAGGCTTCCTGCTCACGGCAGTGAAAGCCAAAGGGCCATGTAGCCGAGTGGCTGAGAACCAGAGGGAGATGTGGCTGGTAGATGAGGTGTTGCTGTGGACCGGAACAATGATTGTATCTTAAAGATTGTAAGATCCTTACCTGTGGTAACTTGGTAACTCCCCTAATAAATTTCCTTGATCATGAGAAATGTATGAGTTCTTTGTGGCTTGCCAAGATTGTGGAGCACTGCAGGTAAGTCGGGTGTTGCAGTGGAGGCACAGTGGTGCTGGAATAGGGCGAAGCTGGATGCAGGGTAGAGCATAGCTGATCTCTGGCACTGGGCTGCAGAGGAGTTGGATTCCCCTCGCTGTGTAGTCAACTGAGGTCAGATGTGGCCTCCATGTTGTTGACTTAACCACTTACTGAACCCTTATTACATATGCCATGTGAAGTTATTTGCATGTGTTATTAAAGAATCCCAAATCCATAGCCTACTCAGGGACTCTTCAGGGTCAGTTTCCCTCCCCTTCTGACAGCCTAAGCTTCAACAGGACTACACTACCTGGTACTTTCAGAATCCAGGGAGCTAACTCATGCCTCTAGGATGTTTGTTGGAATAAGTTTCTTCATCTCACCTTTTGCTGGTTCAAAGGGATTCGTGTTTCAAAAATTTCATGCAGAAGTCAAGTCCTTATCTTGTGATTTACTGCCTTTCTTGTGTTCACAACTGCCTACTGACCTGTCTTTAGATGGGGAGTTTTTTTGGTAGGGGAACACTTACTATGACTATTATCTATGTAGCCCTAGGGTCCATGTCAGAGATAATCATTATGGACACTCATAAATTCTCTGCTTTCCAGTTCAAGACTGTTTCTATCTAAGTCTAAATTGTTGTGAGGAGAAAAGACATAGATGTAAGAATGGCATAAATTCATAAACACTCATGGGTACATTATAAAGACACTTTATTTACATTATTCTTTCAAAGTGAAGTATACTTGAATAAAAAGCCCAAGAAATGGGTTTTATCACACACACACACACACACGCGCGAGCGCGAGATGGAACACAGCATTAACAACAACCAAAAAATCCCTCAAGATTCCATACCCCCAGACCAAAACATTGGTCAGGGTGGCTAAATATAAGGAGGAAAAGTAAAACTGAAATGGACTTGAACCGTCTTTAGTGACATACTAGTTCATTTCAAACATAATGAAAAACAAACAAAAATACCAAAAAGAATGCAAGCTAAGAAGGCAAGAAAGACGTAAAGAGAGCAAAGAACACATAGACTGAACTATACATATGGTTACTGATGACCTCAATCCAAGGGGACCACTGGTCTAAAGTCGGTAGGTAGTTGTCTGGCTAGCCATGGTTTAGGAGTACCTGTCACTGAATGGAAAAGAATGTGCTGTCATTATCTGCACCTGTAAAGATGTACAGCCTTGGAAGTCCTAAGGAAGGTCCCTTTGAGTCGAATTGACTGTCACTGTTTGTTTCCTGACATTCATTGAACAGATTTTTCAGAGTAGCCCACATTCTCAATTGGCCTGAAAAGCACATTTTGCTTGGAGTAGGAGATGACTAGCAGTCTGCTACTCTCAGCTGAGTTATCTGCTTGCAGAGTGTATTCTTCACAAGTCTGTTTATGCAGCTTGAGCATGACACTGTAATTAAAGAACTACTGAAATATGAATGTTAGAGGGAGCTATTCCTATGAATTCCATTTATGAAAGACAGTAGCTAAATTCTATGGCTGTTATCCAAATGTAGAGAAAATTATAAAAAGATAAATAATTTAAAAGATGGAAGATCTTACATTCAGATCATATTAGAACTTTAAAGAACTAGGTAGGGTCGAGAATTTATAAGCAATGCCTCAAGGATGAGGTTCATGGAAGGAAAAAAAGTAGAACTTTAACAGACTATATTCACAGAGAACTTCTTGGCCCCACATCCAGAGGAAAATGTAAATTAGTATGTTTTAATTAAATGCAATTTACTGTTTCAATAAAAAAAAACCTAACCCTCTGGTTAAGAGGCACTGACAATGAATTCGTCTTTCTCAAAGGGGCCCTGGTGGTACAGCAGACTATAAACTAAGCTACTAACCACTAGGTCAGGAGTCTAAACTCGCCAAGCAATCCCAGGGAGAAAAATGAAGCTGTTTATTCCCGTAATACTTTCACATCTCAAAACCTCAGGGGGTAGTTACAGTGTCTCATAGGGCTGCTCTAAGTTGGAACTGGTTCGATGTCAGGGAGCTTCTTTGGTTTACTCTTTAAAGTATTTCCAGCTCTTCAACATGCCATTATGAAACCAGTATATTTAAATAGGCTAAGTGAAACTTATTATCATGTAATAAGTAGTGAATAAGATAAAATGTGGATGAACTATTTCCAGTCCATTGATCAAAGGAAACACAAAAACAAGCAGTCAAAAAAAATGCTTTAATGACCTACCTTATCCATCAAGTAAGTAGCAGCAGAAAACCTTTTAACTAAGAATGTATTCCACATCATCAGCGCAATGCCTAGGTAGTAAGTTAAAAGGTAAAGTAGTCAACAAATTGCCTAAGTATTTTCACTACATCACACATTAACCAACTACTGGCTTCCTTATATTTATAAAAGAAAAACCTGAGCTATATCAATGTACTTATCATTACTTATTCTTGTATATTGTGTACAAAGTTAAGGAAATATTTATTTTTATTAAAAATCTGAAGTGAGCTGCAATTAAGAATATCTCTAAATGGTCAATAAGCTTAAGAAGAGGTTCAATGTAGTTATGGGAAATTAGACTCTAAAATCATACGTGTGCCAGAAAGGCTAAAATTAAACACCAACGAAGTACACTGACACAAAATACCAAATTTTGGCAACCATGTGGAGAAAAAGAACTACCCTGCATTGTGTCAAGAAATTACTTGGTAAAATTACTTTGAAAATGTTTTGCTATTATCTTCTACAGCTGCACATGTGTCTAGCCTAAGACCTAGCTGGGTATATACTCAACTGACAGGAATACAAGTGTCATGCACAAGACCTCTGAGAGCAGGTTTTGTAATAATATCCAAATACTAAAAACAGCTTCAAAATCCAGGAATTTTTTTTCTTATGCAACCAAGACTAAAAGCAAATATTTACTATATGCATCTTATACTGCAAGAACATATAAAAAAATTAAAGGTAAAACAAGAAAACAAAAAACTCTGGGCCTTCTATATTTCTGTACTGCGAGCTGTGGCCTTAAAACTAAAATATTTCTGAAATAGTTGTCAATCAAGTAGGCAAACATGGCATTTTCTAGGTTGCTATTTCTACCTGCATAGTTGATTCAGAAGTCAGGAATTGTTTTTTGTTTTAAGGCTGTGAAGAAGTTAAAAATCTCACTCATTGAACAAATAAAGACTGTGGCAGTCATGTACTTATGTTAATTTTATAATTGAAATGTAGGGGTGGAGTCTGACTTGTTAATCTGGAGAAAGCCATTGTGTAGCCTATGAGGCCTCTGTGTGGGCATGGCTTTCACCTGAAACTCCTGGGAAATCTTGCACTATTTCCCTAGGGAAGATGAGAAGCTATCTTCCCGAGTTGTTGGGAGTTAGTTTCAGAGATGATTAACCACAGGCAACACAGAATGGCGGCGGCTGGGAGGCTGGAGTAGCCGGTGGCTAGACTACACGGCTTTGCCCTGATGAAGACAGACCTCTGAAGCTGGAGTGGCATGCTGTTGATGGACCTGAGCCCTGGAAGCGAGGAGCCATGGGGAGACCCCTGCCAGCGCCAGAATTCTGCACCCACTGACCTATGACTTCCTTAGTCAGAGGCAGACTTTATAGACTGACTTCGGGCATATGGGTTATTATTGGACTTATGACTTTGCACTGGACTGGATTGGGATGCCTTCTTAGGGTCACATTTCTTTTGTATATAAACCTTTTCCTTATACCAATATGCGAGTCTCTGAAATTTTGTTCCTCTAGTCTACCTGGACTAACACAAAGACCAACCGTTATGAAATACTAGTTTAAAATCAGTAGGTAACTTAATTTTATTAAGGGGATGGTTATTCAGAGACTGTTTCTTCCAGGCTAGTCACTTTAAATGATTTTTTTCTCCCCTTGAAAAAAGATAACATCTAAGGCAGCAGTTCTCAACCTGTGGGTCACAACCCTTTGGGGGTCAAACGACCCTTTCATAGGGGTCATCCAATTCATAACAATGGCAAAATTACAGTTATGAAGTAGCGATGAAAATAATTTTATGGTTGGGGGGGTCACTACAAGATGAGGAACTGAATTACAGGGCTGTGGAATTAGGAAGGTTCAGAACCACTGATCTAAGGGATTTATGAATAATTTTCAAGTTCTCTTCATGTAAAATGAGACAATTAAAAGTTTTGACTTCATATTATCCTTTGACTTCCTCTTTGACTTTCTTTAGAAGGGTGGTAGAGGTGAAGAAGAAATATTGCTCTCCCTGGAATCAGCAAATTAACAAAAAGTGCTATCTTCTCTTCCCAGTCCAACGTAGTACTACAACTTGTATGAAGGTTACCAAGTAGCTTAGTTAAAAAAAAAAAGAAAAAAACAAAACCTCAACCCTCCTGCTGATGAAGTCAATTCTGACTTATAGTAGCCCCCAAGGACAGAGTGGAATTGCCCCTGTGGGTTTCCAAGACTGAAAGTCTTTAAAAGAGTAGAAAGCCTCCTCTTTCTCTGGTGGAACAGCAGATGGGTTTGAACTTCTGACCTTGAGGTTAGCAGTTCAACTCACAACCTGCTATGCCACCAGGGCTTCTCTAACTAACCTAGCAATGAGTTCAATTAGTTCTTTTTGTTGTTCTTGTTGTTGTTGGGGGGCATCACTGCCCTCTGGTGGTTGTGGGAGCTACACAGCCTTGCTCCTGGAGAGCTGCCACTGGATTTGAACCACCAAGCGAAGCGACTGCAGTCCCACACTCAACCACAACACCACGGGGGCTCAGCACCGTTCAATTAGCTCTTATAATGAAATTCATCTGTTAAGGAATTTGCAACTTGTTCAGAATTTCTCTAAAATGGTAACATTCCCCCTCCCAAGAAGTTATCAGCAGTGCCTGTGGTATAGCAGCCAGTGGAGAATATTCACATTTATTAAAAGAAGCTCAAGGTAATATATAAAGTCTAGTCTTAGTTTTTGGGTTTCCAATTTATTCAATAGGAATTATAGTCTTGAAAACTCCACACCCTTTTTCCTTATGTGCCAGTGAACTAAAGAGGGTATCAGTGAATGACTCATCCAAAGTATCCGCCTTACATATAGAAGCAGTGTAACCTAGGGCAACGAATGGATGAGGGCAGAGGATAATATAAATACAATTCCTTCCCGCTCCTTTTTGAAGGACTTTTCAGTTAGTTAAGACAACCTATACTTTGCATACAGTGATACATGATAATATATTGAGAGTGTAGGGCCACCAAAAAATAAGCAAAAACAGGATATGAAGCTAATGATTCTTGCCTCTTTTAAACTTAAGTGACATTTAAAATATTTATTTACTTACCATTCTGAACATGTGCATTATGAATGTGCTTCAAGTGTTCTATTGACCTAACGAAAAAACGTGCTTCCTTACATGCAGGTACAGAAAAGGAAAAAAGAGGTTATCTTTTAATAGTTGTTTTAAATACAATACAAATGGTGACCTCTTATATAAGTCTCACAAAACTACCTTAGAATGTCACAGTAAGAACATGCTATTACAGGTAAGAAGTAAATGTTCCTAGGTTAATTTCAAGGGTCAGAATCAAATCCACATTAGCTAACAAGCTGATTAATTCCTGTGGTCACAGATATATCGTCACATGTAGATACTATACTGTGCCTTACATATCATTAAAAGTATTTTTGCCAATAAATATATGGATTTCACACAGATGTGGAAACAGTGAACTTATAGTCTTGCAAGTACACTTCACACATCCATTCAACATTCAACCAAGCTTCTATTATGTACCAGGCTTGGGGTTCCAGGAATTTAGTAATGAATACAAGGAAAATGGCTACTTCATTTTAATTATTTATTGCAAATATGCTACAAAAATTTTTATTATATGATTTCTGGCAAAGTTTTAAATTCTCATATGCTTTATTTGCTATTATTAATAACATCCACTTTGAAATACTGTAGTACTGTTTACTAATGCCAAGTTACATGAAATTATATAGTGATTTTTAGTCTTAAAATTCGAGTTAAAAATGTATGTGGAGGGGGCTGAGCCCCGGTGGCGTAGTGGTTGTGCGTGGGATTGCAGCCCACTTGGGATGGAGGTTCAATTCCAGCTCACAGGAGCAAAGGCTGGGCCTCCTACTCCCACCACCAGAGGCAATGATGCCTTAAAATAAAAAAAAAAATATGCATGTGGAAATGGTGGACATTAATATGTAAAATGAGTGTGTGTGAAAGAAAAGTTATCCTTGAATTATTAAAAGTAAAATCTTTTGGACATTTAAATGAAGATGGAGTGATAAATAAAAGTGAGCTGTAATCATGACTCACATAATGAATAAAATAAGTTCACTGTTTTAGAACAGTGAATAGACATAGCAATAGACAGACACCTTTCACTTGTAACTGCTGACAAATCTCAACCCCCTCTTATTGTACAGAATTATTATTACTATTTTTAAAGTGCTTACTTTTAAATGGGTAATAATACTAATGAACAAGTCAGACATTATGCTTTTGTTTTCTCCATGAACTGCTACAACTCTTTGAGAAAATGCTTGCACAGCACTTGGGACTTTGATTAGAGGTATCACTAGTCACTGTCAGAACTGCTTACTTTTAAAATAAAGAAGAAAAAATAATAAAAAAATAGAGGCGGCTTTTCAGTTACATATTTAACTCCTTCCCCTATCCAACCTCGAGTCCAGTGCCGCCTCTGTGCACACACAGCTTTATTAGATTCAAAACAACTGAAATTACCTTTGACAAAAACAATGTGTTTAACCTAGGTTAATACACGAAATTAGTTGGCAAATCTGTCTTTAATTTTAGGAGGACTGGAGAAACTGGGGTTCAGAAAAATTCCCAAAGATCACAAAGCTGGTAAATAGGCGCCTGATCTGTGTCTACAATCAGAACTGCCTGTAGGTTATAAAGGAATGTTGTGATAATAAATTTCCTGTTCAAATATTACATTTTTAGAATTGAATATGATGTGTAGTGATTCAGATTTTAAAACGGATTGTTATGGCATTACATTTAGTCAAGGTTTAATTGAATCGCCAGTTCTTCTACTTAAAATACCTACATTCCCAGTACCTTCTTTTTTATCTGTAAAGGCAACAACGTAAAAAAAATTTTTTTTCCCCATCCCCTCCTTTGGGAAGATGACTATTGTTACCACTAGTAAAGTACAAATTAGTCCATCTGGTAAAATTTTCTACAAGATTTCAATTCGAGATAAGAACAAGAAAAGAATTAAGTTTCAAAAGGAATAATTGAACAGAGTACTGTCTAGTGAAGACCTATACTGGCCAAGAGGAATACCCACCAGGTTTTTAGATTGTATTTGATCCTGGTGTCACCTGGAAGGATCAGCATCTTCATTAAGAAGGGGTGGGGAGGAAAACATTCTGTGGCCCCAGATCACAAGCTTGTCAGCAAATCATTTGGGATTCAAACCCAGGTCTCCTCTCTTCAGGTCTGGACCCTTCTTTCTATACTGTTTCTACCCCTTGAAGCCATGAAGAAGAGGGTGGTGGGTCAAAATAACAAAATAGGCTGTCCCCAAACAGAGAGATACAAAAGAAAGGAGGCGGTCTACAGTGTTTCCTCCAGTCCCCTTGGGTATTCTTTAGCGATAAATATGACAGAAGTAATAGACACAGACATCTGAACCCCAGGTCAATCTTGTCCCTGACTTTTTTTTTTAATTTGTGGCATCACTGCCCTCTGGTGGGAGCTACCCACCCTTGCTTCTGGAGAGCTGGCACTGGATTTGAACCTCCAAGCCTGTGGGACGAAGTCTCACACTCAACCACTTACGCCACTGAGGCTTGGCCATCCCTGACTTTTTTTTTTTTGGGGGGGGGGGCATCACTGCCCTCTGGTGGTGGGAGTGGGAGGCCCACCCTTTTGCCCCTGTGGAGCTGCTGCTGGAATTGAACCTCCATCCCAGTGGGCCACAGTCTCGCACACAACCACTACGCCACCAGGGCTCAGCCCTATCCCTGACTTTCTAATCATGATAACTATACCACTGAAAAGTTTTTATGATGTACTTGCCAATGTATGAAGGAATATGGAGTGAAATTAAAAATACACACATCATCACAACCTAACTAAAGAGTGGGGAGAGGGCTGAGCTCCGGTGGCTTAAGTAGTTGAGTGTGGAACTGCAGCCCGCGGGCGTGGCAATTCAAATCCAGTGGTGGCTGGGTAGCACCCACGACCACCAGAGGCAGTGATGCCCACAAAAAAAAAAAAAAAAAGAGTGGGGAGATACAGTGGCATTAAACATAAAAGAACCTATGTTCAAATCCTGGCCCAATTACTTACTCAGCTATGAGTCTGTATCTAAGTCACAACTTCTTTGAGCCCTGTTGTCTTATCTCTAGAGTTGGTAAAATAACAATACCTATATTTCAAGTGGAGCTCTCGTGGCAGAGTCAGCTATGCTCTGAGCTGCTAACCACAAAGTCAGCAGTTTGAGCCCACAAGGTGCTCCTTGGGAGAAAGATTTAAAGTCTCAGAAACTCCAAAGGAAAGTTCTATTCTGTCCTGTAAGGTCACTATGAGACGGAATTAATTCAATGACAGTGAACTTTTAGACCTCATAGATTTACTATATGATACTACATTAAAAGGCCCAGAAGTAAATCATTCAAATAGGAAAAATTCAGAGGAAAAGTTTATAATTTAACTATTTAAACTAAGTAATCTCATATGTGAGCAAAGAGAAAGGATTAACATGGAAGCGACGATGAGAATCTTACCTCTGGATCTTTATTCCACTGAACAACATACTCCCAGCAGCAATGAGCAAAGAGCACATCTAGCTCAAGGCTGCAAGGAAACTGCTCATAGGCTAAATGCAGCAAGTCTGAAAGGCAGAAGAGAGAAAGAATGTTACATTTTCGTCAATGTAGTCAGCCACATGTCCCCACTCTTGATTTCATAACCCTTTTTTTTCGTTTGTTTGTTTGTTTTTGGGGTGGCATCACTGCCCTCTGGTGGTGAGAGGAGGAGACCCAGCCTTGCTGCTGGATTTGAACCTCTATCCCAGTGGGCCGCAGTCCTGTGCACAACCACTATGCCACCGGGGCTCAGCCCGATTTCATAATCCTTATTATGCATATATTACCTGATATGGTTCCGAAGTCCATGTCTACATCTGACACTTCAGGGAAACTTCGGTTAGTCCCTTCTTTGGGCTCATCAGGGTTTTCTACATCTCTTTCTCTGTTAGCTAATTTCAATACTTCTGGGCTGAAATTTTGCTTAAATATCCACTTGGCTACACTGTCTGCAATGCCACCTATAGTGTGAAGACAAGAAAGAGGAACACGTGAGCAGCAGTACTAGCCAAACATACACAATCAATACAGTGTTATGACCTGTATTTCTTTATGAAGAGAGCTAACATTCTTCTTGGAGCCCCCAAATGGGCCATCCTCACTCCAAGCCATGCAATTTACTGCAGTGTGATCATATATTATTTAACTTGTAAGAGAAGTGGGACATTTGATACCAAGATATCAATATATTCTTAGGAACTATTAGACAAATATCAAAGCACATGTTAGAGGGTTAGACAGAAAACATCACTCCATGACTCAAGTATTTGTTTTCAATAAAATATAAATCTTTCCAGAAAAATAATGCTTTATGGTCAACTCAGTTGTCAGTATGAGAGCAAGATGCCAGGTGGTCTACTTTCTGTATTTGGCATCATGTTGATAATTTCATTCCAGAATTAAGACCCTCCTGTATCTGCTTAGATTTAATATTAAAATTATGCTCCCATACTTCCACCAGGTAAGTACATGAAGTGTTACAAGTTTACAATTCGTTATCACCAGTCTTATAAAAAATGAGAAAAATTGGCTGAGCCCCGGTGGCGTAAGTGGTTGAGGGCAGGACTGTGGCCCGTGGACTTGGCGGTTCAAATCCAGCAGCAGCTCTCAGGAGCAGCACTGGGTAGCTCCCACGACCACCAGAGGGCAGTGATACCCCCGCCAAAAAAACAAAAAGCAAAAATGAGAAAAGTTACCCAAACAAGAAATCTATAAATATCTGAGTTTTTCTAAATCCTGAAATCTAAGGGGCATCAAACATTTGTTGAAAAAATCTGGATTTGAAAAATTATGGAACTTTTTGCATAAGGGTTTTGAATCCCCATCATGATGATTTTTTTTGGGGGGGGGGAAGGAGCATCACTGCTCCAATACATGATTCAACCAAAGTCCAGTCCCCTATTGATGGGTCCTGGTAAAGTGAAGGCTTGCAGCCTTCTGACCATTCTTTAAGAAGCACTGCTTACTTATTTGGAGGGCAAAGTGGTTAAGTGTCCCGAACAAGGAACTGCCTGGGTCAGATTTTGAGATGGTGCATTGAGAAGTACACACACAGTGACTTTTAAAACTCAATTTGTCTACTTCCCTAGTCTTTCCATCCATTTCTATAAAACAAAAAACAAGAAGCCACAGCATGTACAGGTTACCTTTTCCTCCTTCTAACAGTTTTCTAACAGAGAGCCTCGGGAGGGGCTCTGCCTGCAGTGACGACACTCTGGCTGGTGGAGTGTTTACTTTGCTGTGGAGCAGAGTCTGAAGTATGAGACAATCCTCCAGTTGCTTCAGCAGGAGTTTCCAGTATTCCGTGTCAAGAGAAAGGGCCTCCCAGGAATCCGTGAGGCCCTCAGAATCAGCACCCAAAGCTGTTTGGGAAAACTAACAGAAATTGCATGAGGAGGCTGCCAAAGAGTCTTAAACCAGCATGAATACTTATTAGCAATGAAAGCTTTGGGTTTATTTTTATTTTTTTGAGTTTTGCTAAAAATAACCAGCTACATGCTAAAAGTCAGATCTCAGCATCATGTTACTATATATATATATTTTTTGGTTTTGTGGGCATCACTGCCTCTGGTGGTCGTGGGCACTACCCAGCCGCCGCTGGATTTGAACCACTAAGCCTGCGGGCTGCAGTTCCGCACTCAACCACTTACGCCACCGGGGCTCAGCCCATGTTACTATATTTTTATCTTATGTAACGACTACCAATAAAGTTGCAAGTCATGTGAATGAATAAAATAATATAGGCAGCCATACATTTCTGGTTCCAAATGTTCCACCACCCTGGAGAGTATGTGTCCCCAGCAAAGGGAAAAGTGTCCCTTACCCAAATGAATAGGAAAGCTCAAAGCTGCATCTTGCCCGACTTACTTTTTTCTCCGTCATATTGTTTGATATCTGTGCAGCAACAGAATGCCCGACATGTGCAGACAGAAGAGCAGCTCCATTGTTTTCAGACTGAATACAGGCCGTGCGCATCTGCTGCCACCAAGGGGACACAGACTGGGAGTCCCAGGTCTCATCAATGGCCACTGAAAGTCAGATAAAGGTACAGTAAGAAACCATTAAATGTACAAATGTGCTTTGCATACAACAGATGTTTGTATTGACTGTGCTAAGAGTTGCATGAGCCCTCAATAATATGATTTTAAAAAAACCCAACAATTCTCACCTTGATTTATTTTAAAGCAATTCTTTCATGCTAAAAAATGTCAGACAAGAGTAAAGTGGCTGAAGGGAAACATTGGACAGTGTAGGATATGACAAAATAATATTATCGAGGCTTCGCGGGGGAGGGGTTGTGGGGAGGGAGGAGAAAGATGAGGAGCTGATACCAGGAGCTTAAGTGGGAGGAAAATGTTTTGAGAATGATGATAGCAACAAATGCACAAATGTGTTTTGTGTACAATGGATGTATGTATGAATTGTGATGGGAGTTGCATGATCCCCCAATAAAATAAAAATGTTTGAAAGCTAAATTCCCTATCAATATTGTTTGTATACTTCTGTATAAATCAGAAAAATAGATATATATCCTATATTATTCAAAATGCTTTTTTTTTAGTTTTTCAGGCATCACTGCCCTCTGGTGGTGGGAGTAGGAGGCCCAGCCTTTGCTCCTGTGAGCTGGAATTGAACCTCCAATCCAGTGGGCCGCAGTGCCGTGCACAACCACTACGCCACTGGGGCTCAGCCCCTCAAAATGCTTTTACTCCATCTATTTACCCTGTGTAAGTAATGTTTTTCTTGAACTAGTTTACTGACAGGGGTCAGTAGTATTTTTTTCTCTGTTGAGAACTTCTATGAGCTATCTTAATAATGTTCTATGATGGCAAAAATAGTAAAGTACAATCTCCATAACACATTAATCATCTCACTTGAGTTAAGGAAATGCTCTATTCAAACCATGTTATTTGTGATGAAACAATCAACAAATTTTATTTCCAAATAGGAAAGCACACATTGAGTGGATTCAACTTTTACGAATACTTAAAAGGAGTCTCTAAACAATTGTGCTGCAGCATCAATTTCCAAGCCTTTAAAACTAGAACCCACACCGGGATTTTACCTTTCATCTTGCTCAGGAGGGACAGCATTGTATGAAGACAGCAGACAGACTGTGGTTTATCCAAAATATCATTTTCCTTAGAAAGCCAAACACTCAGGAGGAGAGACTGCAATAAAATTTAAGTCTATTTTAGTCTAAAACAATCTTTAACAAATAATCTGGTACTTTTCCAGAGAGAAGATGTTTGTTATGTACACATGGCAGATTTCAGTCTTTCTAATGAAAAACAACTATCGGAGCAGTGCGCCTTGCCTCCTTAAGAGGTGAAGGCAGGCCTGGGGATCTGCTGCCTCAAAACACTGCAGAGCGAAGTTTTGTTCTGACACCATGAATCTTGAGGGCTGTTAACTATAACAACACTAAACATATAGAAGTCTCTCTACATTAAAAACAAGCAAAAAAAAGCACAACCTAGATGAACATTTCCATGCTTCTTCATGAATATAATTCTAATAAAACTACCATTGAAAATATCTTTCAGAGGAAGAGGCAGCATCTCCAACAAAGTCTCTTAAAAGACCTACCTTTGTCAGATGGACACTGGGCTTCCACTCAAGTATTCCCTCAATGCAAGAACACTTTGTTCTAATAACCTGGCAATCCATGATGCTCACCTTCCCGACACGATCGCTGAAGACAAAGCGGGTACATGAGCCAAAGTGGTGAAGAAAGCTGATAGTGCCTAGCTACCAAAAGATACAGCGTCTGGGGTTTTAAAGGCTTGAAGAAAAACAAGCAACCATCTAGCTGAGAAGCAACAAAGCCCACATGGAAGAAGCACACCAGCCTGTCGATCACCAGGTGTCAATGGGATCGGTATCAAGCAACAAAGAACAAAAAGTCCTATCATTGTCAACGAGGGGGAAAGCAGAGTGGAGACCCAAAGGCCATCTGTAGGCCACTGTGGACAGCCCTTACAGAAGGGTTGCGGGGGGTCAACAGTCCAGTCAGGGTGCAGTGTAGCAACTTTCCACTAGTTCTTTAATGCCTCCTCTCCTCACTATCTTGATCCCAATTCTACCTTACAAATCCAGGGAGACCAGAGGATGTACACTGGTACAGATAGGAACTGGAAACACAGAGCATGCAAGACAAATGAACTCTTTGGAACCAGTGGTGAGAGTGGCGATACTAGGTGGAGGGAAGGTGGGGTAGAAAAGGGAAGCGATCTAAAATAACTCCCTCCCTGGGGGACAGACGACAAAAAAGTGGGTGATGTGTGACATCGGAAAGTGTAAGACATGACAAAATAATAATAATTTATAAATTATCAAGGGTTCATGTGAGAGAGAGAAAAATGAACTGATACGAAGGATTCAAGTAAAAAATGATTTGAGGATGGCAACAAATGCACAAGTGTGCCTGACACAATGGATGTGTGTATGGATTGTGATAAGATGTGTACGAGCTGCCATTAAAATGATTTTTTTTAAAAAAGGAAAATCTACTTGATGTCACTGAAGATTGACATAAATTAACTTTGAGGTTAAAAAAAATGCCTTTTGTTAATTCATGGACATTATACATCTCTCACCCCAAAACCTGCTACCTTGCTTTTTCCTCTTCTGTACTGTGTATGTAAGTATATACATATGTATATATGAAAATCTGCATGGCAAAAGTGATTTAAAGTCTTTCACTTTAAAGTGTGTCAAAATTATTTATAACTTCTCAACCTGTGGATCATGACCCCTTTGGAAGTCAAATGACCTTTTCACAGGGGTCAACTGATTCAATAAAATTACAGTTATGAAGTAGCAACAAAAATAATTTTACAGTTGGGGGCATCACCACACGAGAAACTGTATTAAAGGATCATGGTATTAGGAAGATTGAGAACTGCTGGTTTAAGTTGAAACTGGCTGAGCCCTGGTGGCCTAGTGGTCGTGTGCGGGACTGCGGTCAACAGGGTTGGCGGTTTGAATCCAGTAGCAGCTCTCCAGGAGCAAGGCTGGGCTTCCTACTCCCCCTAGGGCAGTGATACCACCCCCCTGCCCCCCCAAAAAGTTGAAACTGTCTAGGTGAACTAACATTTACTTACTACTTCAATGGCTTACTTGCATTAAGGTATGTAATGTTTTGGCAAATCTTTGTTTAACATTGAGTGTGACTATTATTGTCAAGTTTTGCCTAGCTATCAATTCTACTGTTTGTGTAAACAGTATCTAGTCATGTAAGGATTTGATCTGTACAAGTCAGTATTTATGTATTACGATTTGTTGTTAGCCTGTACTTGTTTAATCTCCCTTTCAGAAGGACCTGATGCTCCAGGGAAATGGTAGGTAAGATTCTCTACCATAAAATAACAAAGAAGTGTCTAAGATGAACAAAGGCAGATAGAAAACATGGATTTAGTAACGGGTTTGGGGTTCCCACTTAAACCTAACTCCAGTCTGAGAACCATTTGGCCTGCTCTACACCTGCCCTATGAAGGAAACATGGAAGTTTTGGGCGCCATTGCAAAGTATGGGGAAAAAATCAGATAGTGTCCAGCTATCAGAAAGAATAGCATCTGCCATCCCCTTACAGAAGGGTTGCAGGAAGGAGACGAGCCAGTCAGGGTGCAGAGTAGCAATTATGGAACATATAACTTTCCTTTAGTTCTTAAATGCTTCTCTCAGGCCCACCAACCCCCACTAGCATGATCCCAATTTGACCATACAAATCTGGCTTGACCAGAGGATGTCCACTGGTACAGATAGGAACCGGAAACACAGGAAATCCCAGGACAGATGATCCCTTCAGGATCAGTAGTGAGAGTGGCGATACTGGGAGGTTGGAGGGAAGATGGGTAGAAAGGGGAAATCGATTATAAGAAGCTACATACAACCTCCTCCCTGGGGGACGGACAACAGAAAAATTTAGGGAGGAGAAAAATGAGCTGATACCAACGGTTCAAGTAGAAAGCAAATGTTCTGAAAATGATGTACAAATGTGTTTGGCACAATGGATGAATGAATGTATGGACTGCAATGAGCTGTATGAGCCCCGAATAAAATGTATTAAAAAAAAGAGTAGCCATCAAACTAAGTTCACATGGAAGAAGCACATCAGCCTCTGATCCAAGGATTGTAAATTATACAATCCAATCCAAAGAAGGGAATGGTCTCAGAGCTTAAATTGTGAAATTTTTTTTTTTTTCAAATTGGGATTTGTCTCTGTTGGATTTTGCTAAGGTTGGTAACATTCTTGACTCTGTTAAGTATTTTTATATTTTTTCGGTACATGAAACCCAGGTTAAGTAAGTAAGTAAAATAAGGCTTCTGGGGGGAGAGGGTAAAGCAGGGGAGGTGGGGGAGAAATGGGGCCCTGATATAAAGGAATGATATCTGAAAATGAATACAGTAGCAACTGTACAACACTGCTTGGTATAACTAAACTATTGAAAGGTATGATGTTGGGATTACATTCTAATGGCATGGAAAAAAAAGTTGAAACTGATCAACTCAGAAACATATCATTGGTCTATATATAGGCACTGACACGAATATAGGAAACTAGAAAAATATGAGGAGAATGCAATTTATCTTCCCTAGCCTGGCAGAGGTGCTCAGACTATACTGGTTGATCCTTCTAACCACAATGGCCATACAGGTTTTTTTGTTTTTTTTAAAGTCCATTTGATGACAAAGTTTAATTAACCTTTATATAGAGATAGGTCTTTTAAGCTAATTTCACCTTTCTTTCTCCATTCCAAATATAATATTCCCTGAGTGAAAATGTCTCCTTGCCTATTCTGCACTTTTACTTGCTATTCACAGTAGGATACTTTTTAAGTATATGATTACTTAAAAGCATTTTATTATTATTTTTAAAAGCACTTAGATGCTGATAACAATAATTAAAATGTAAGACCTAGTCATGAAACAATTTTATGGGGCTAATCCAAGGAAAAAAATTAATTAACTGGAATGATGGAAACAGTTTCTAGGAGGTAGACAATTAAAAAAAAAAGTCAACCTTTCTATATGCCGTATTTGTAAGACCATAAGACACATATTTCCCCCCAAAAGTGGGGAGGAAACGAGGGTGTGTCTAATGGTCCAAGGGTGTGGTCCCTCAGAACATTTGTTTATGATCCCATGTGCCTGTTTACTGTCCACTGTTGTTTGAATGCTGTGGATTGCTGTGTGTTTGGGGGAGTCCCGCCTCCTGGAATCTCAATGTCTGTCAGATCACATGATTGGCAAGGACAAGTCTCCCTTATTTGTTAATGAATGTGATGATGGTCCTTTTTTTTTTTTTTTTTTGCATCACTGCCTCTGGTGGTCGTGGGCGCTACCCAGTGCTGTTCCTGAGAGCCGCTGCTGGATTTGAACCGCCAAGTCCGCGGGCCTCAGTCACACACTCAAGCACTTATGCCACCAGGGCTCAGCCCTGATGATGATTCTTAACACCACTGTTGTTTACGCTGTTAAATGTTACTGGATTTTGCTTTATTTTAATAAATATTTTAGTATATGGTACCATTTGGTTCAGAGTATTTTGTTTCTTGTTTTCCTGCTCTAAAAACTGGGTGTGCTTTATGGTCAGGTGTGTCTTACGGTCTGAAAAATATGGTATATTAACAATGCAGTCGTATCTCACTGTTTATGGGGCACCGGATCCAGAACCATACTGGTGCTCAAGCCCCATATATAAAATGGCATAATGTTGGCATATAACCTACTCAAATGCACTTTTACCTCTAGATTATTTATATATTATGCAATACAAATGCTATGTAAATAGCACTCTGTGTCCCTCCACTTAGCCCTTATAGTAGGTTAAGTATTGAACTGCTAACCATATGGTTGGTGGTTCAAACCCACAGACATTCTTTGGGAAAAAATGAGGCTCTCATAAAGATTTTGTATAAGAAACCATATATAGAGTACTGCTACAAGTTATACTTGATTCAATGGCACTGGATTTGGGGTCTATTTAATGCCTTCCCCCCCCGCGCCCCTTACTATTTTTGCTGGCAGTTGGTTGAATCTGTAGATTAGGAACCAATAGAAACAGAGTGCTGACTGTATACTTATAAAAATCAAAACCTAATTCTCACTGCCATTGAGTCGATTCTAACTCATTTGAACCCTAAAGAACAGAGTAGAACTTCCCCTTTGAATTCCCAAGGCTATAGTCTTTACAGAAGGAGAACATGTCATCTTTCTCCTTTGGAGTGTCTGGTGGTTTTGAACTTCTAACCTTTAGGTCAGCAGACCAACACTTAACTCACAACGCCACTTACAGATCTTATAATTTTTTTTGAGGCATCACTGCCCTCTGGTGGTGGGAGTAGGAGGCCCAGCCCTGCTGCTGGATGTGAACCTCCAACCCAGTGGGCTGCAGTCCCGCGCACAACCACTACACCACCGGGGCTCAGCCCAGATCCTATAAATTTTAAGTAGGCAAATTTATATTATTTTATAGGGGCTTCAAAATTTGTAAAAACGAATTATGGAAAGTTTTCATGGAATTTTTGAAGCTCTCTGGATATTTTTGATCACCGTGATCACAGCATAATCCATATAGTAAAACATAAGGAAATAGGAATCTGTATGATGGAAATCCATCACAGAAGAAAAGCTCAAATCTTTTCCATTAAAACAGTGGCAGAATAGTGATATGGCTGGGGCTGAGGCCCAGCTGGTGGTGCAAGTGGTTGAGTGTGGGACTGTGGCCCGCGGGCTTGGCAGTTCAAATCCAGCAGCGGTTCTCAGGAGCAGCGCTGGGTAGCTCCCACGACCACCAGAGGGCAGTGATTGCCCCATCCCCCCCCCCCCCCCCCACACACACACACAAAAACACCGGAAAAATGCTCACTATCAAAGCTCTGCTCAGCCCAGAGCAATTCCGGTTTAAAAAAAGAAAAAACAAAAAACTTCGAGAATGAAAATTTTTATTAATGCTCACAGTTTTATAAATTGCATGCATACAAACTAGATTCTAAATTCATTTTAGGCTAATTGTAAAAAATGTGCTTGTTATAGTTTTTAGGGAGCAAGAAAATGTTAATATTCAATTAAACATGGTGATTATAAATCTGTGTGATCAATTTTAGAACACGTCCATCTAATGCTAAAAAAATGAGTATGGTGGCAGTAACAAAGAAGACCATCCGGCAGTGGAAACCTTACCAACAATAGCTGGGGGCTAAGTCCAGCAGACTCCAAAGTGTGACACATGTCCTCAGTGGAGCTCTCTCCATGCAAACACTTCCAAAAAAGGAAGCTGCCTAGTAAAACAAGACAAAGATATTAACCAATGATTCTTCATCATTGGGATTTATTAGTCTTCCTGCAATTACCACCGATAATCAGAAAGGAGCAGAGTAACATTAGAGAAAATAATGGTTTGGCATACTTAATTTATTAAGGAAGTCATTATGAGTCTACCACTGCTTCCCCAGTATACTTATGAAAGCAATTTGTATGACACAGTACAAGTATACCCAGAGTGTTCTTTATGGGCCTAAACATTAAATCTTTAGATCATTTAATTTCAAAACAAATAGAAAATCTTTGAGCTGTTGCATACTCATAATAGGCTTTCTTCTGAAGAGAGACAATTCAAAGAGCAGTGTATTATTCTACTTACCTAAAGCCACATATTCCTCTTCACTTATCTTCTTGATGCTGATCACATCTTTCTCATATTCCAAGTACTCCAGAAATGTTTTTACAGGCAACATACCATCCTTGTCATCAGAAAATCGAACAGAAGTCTTGGTGTTCTCTTGTTTATATGTCTCTAATAAGGACCGAAGTTTTAGCAGTTCCTTTTCATCAAGCCTTAGTAACACAGCCAAGTCCTTAAAAGAAAAGGGAAAACAATCCAGAATGAGCTGTCTCTTTTTAGGTTAACATCCATCATTTAAACTGAAATCGAAGCCATTAGAGGCAGAGCAGTACACTATTTCTAAGGTATGCACACGTGACTTTTTTTTACTAATGTGGTACATGCAACACCATGTACTGCTTTAAATTTTATTATGAAATTACCACGCCATGAGTAGTTTAAGAGACAAACCTTAAGACACTACACACGATTACAAACATGTTTATAATTTTAATAAGCATGTATGTTATGTACTCAGGAAAAAAATGAGTAAAGGTATTAAATGCTATCAATCACAACTCTTGTGGTTCTGAGGAAACTACTTGAAACTACATGCTTATTTATTATGTGGCATAAATATGAAAGAAAATAATCCTCATTGCATCTTTCTATATGTATGTCTTCTAGTGGCTCAGGAATACAGAAGAGATTACAAAGACAAACACAAACTGCCATCCTCCCAGACGACTTCCACACACTACGTGTACAGACACCTCTCTACATGCCGCACTGGAAACAAGTGCAAGCAACACATGCCCAAGCTCAAAAGACCATAAAGTTAACATGCTATAATAACATATGATAGACTTTTGTGTGCCAACCTGGATCCCACAGAAACATGTGAATGGAGCTGCGCCTGTCAGTCAAGTCACAGCTTGACTGGAAGGCAACAGAGACAACTGGCTCTAAGACAAGCCTCTTTCCCTTTCTCCTTGGAAATGAGCCATGCCCTCTCTCTGCTCCGCCTTCCTGTTGAAGGGCTACTTCGAGCCCCACTGATGGCAGCCAGAGCCCTGGAGATGGGTTACCACCATTGGATCTGCAAGACTTTGCACCCACCAGCATTCTGCATCACTACATGTGGCTGTGTGAGTCTTAAGAGGAATGAGGGATTTATGGACAAGTATGAGATTTATGGCATATCGGTCAGACTTAAGGACTTGATTGGGATGTCTTGATAAAAACCTCTCTTACAAATATCTGAGCGGCCCTGAACTTGTTTCTCTAGTCAACCTGATCCATCACAGTTAACATAGTTCTACTTCCCCTACACAAGATTAGTTTCATTTATTCACATTATTATGCTCTTTTAAAATGCAAGTGTAAATTGTGAAATAAATACTATGAAACACATCACTAAGAGTGATTTGTCAGTTCAGTGATACATACTCATCATTCCTTTGGGGATTAGTCCATGGTCCCCAACAGTTATCAAATCTATATATGCTCCAGTCCCTTATAGAAAAAGGCACAGATGTGTATATAATCTTAGCACTGCCCCTAAATACTTTAAATTATATACAGAGTACTTATAATATATAATAAAATGTAACTGCTAATAGCATTTATGCTCCCTCTTAGTCTTCGAGGAAGTGTTGACTGCTTAATTGCCTTTAAAAAAGTACTTTCCTTGTGAGGTTGATTGAATCAGCTGATGTGAAACTTACAAATATAAAGAGCTGACTGGACTGAACTTATATGCACTATGCTCAACAGAGAGCAAAAATGAGTTCATTTAAATTTGTTTTATATAGACAAAATTACACTCAGCCTAGATATGCTGTTGTGATGGGAAAAATTCTTCCGGACAATAATCCTGGCCTTTTTCTTACCAATGAACTTTTAAGTTTTCTTTTTTCAGGATAAGCCCTATAACTGTGCCGTGTCCTTTGGAAAAAAAAAAAAAATCTATCAAGTTACTTTTTTGGAATTCTAAAAAGCAGTCTCAGTAACATCCGTTATAAGCTGACGTCTGCTTTGAATTTACTTTATGCAGCAGATCCACTCACAAGTTCCTGTTTTGTTTGGCATTTTTTTTTTTATGTGGGCATCACTGCCCTCTGGTGTTCAGGGAGCTACCCAGCATTGCTATTGAGAGCTGCTACTGGATTTGAACCGCCAAGCCTATGGGCCGCAATCTTGCACTCAACCGCTTAACGTCACTGGGGCTCAGCCCTTGTTTGGAATTTTTAAGGCACTAGGACAACTGTAATTACTGAAAGAACGTGTCCACAAGCATTCAACTAATCAGAGACATGTTTAAATACAGTTTGTTTAAAATAAGTACATTCATACATGCACTGGGAGCCTAGATGCAACACTTTTATTTACCCTATATGAAAAAGCTCAGGAAGTTTGTGGAGAAAAATGAACCAAATGAGAATAAAAGGTTTGCATGAACTTCTTAAAGTCCCTTGGAAAATATGTGCCAGAATATGCGAATTGTTTCTATTGCTTGCTAATAACTATTTTCAAATTTGCGTGTTTTTAAAATGAAAAAAAAAAGTCCACCTTAAACATTACAGAATACTCAAGTATACTAGATAATTGAGAAACAAAAAAATATATATATAATAGGCAGATTGACAAGTCACTAAACTTACTTTATAGTAATCTTCCTTTAGAGCAGTGGTTCTCAGCCTTCCTAATACCGTGACCCTTTAATAACAGTTCCTCATGTGGTGGTGACCCCTCCAATCATAAAATTATTTTGATTGCTATTTCATAACTGTAATTTTGTTACTGTTAAGAATTGGGTGACCCCTGTGAAAAGATCACTCGACCCCCAAAGGGGTCATGACCCACAGGTTGAGAGCTGCTGTATTAATACATCTTCTGGATAAATTTTGCCAATTATATATTCAGTGTATTGAAATGGCAGAATTCGAGTACCTTCTAAGGAAAAAATTATTCTAATTCTGCAAAACCAAAATATCCAGGTTATTCTTTTCAAACTCATTGCCCCCCCCCCCCGCTCCCGCCGCATCACTGCCCTGGTGGGAATAGGAAGCCCAGCCTTGCTCCTATAGAGCTGCTGCTGGATTTGAACCAATAACCCTGTGGGTTGCAGTCCCGCACACAACCACTGCGCCACCAGGGCTCAGCACACATTTGGTTTTGCTTTGAGCTAGATAGGAAATATACTTAAATATAATTGCCCTGCACCAAAATTTTTATAAGAATTGCAGTTAATCATTAACATTGATGCTCTATTGTGGGATTAAGACAGAACTTTTCCACAATTATTATACTCCAAATATTAAACAAATTATTTACCAGCATTTGTTATGGAAGTTAAGTTAGCTATTCTCTCTGAAGCTCCCCATTATCTGAGATCTTTGTATTGTCTCACAGCAGAGCTAACTCCCCTGTTGTTAAGATGACGACTCCCTTCCTTTGAAGCTTGTGGGAGGGATTCAAGAACCATGGTCAAAGGATCCTAATCTGACACCTGTTTATCTACCTCCAGATGTCCAAGTTTTGGTCTTATCACTCCCCTCTTCACATAGTCGTGTAGACATCCCTAAGACCACTCCCCTTATTACCATATAGCCCTTGAGACAGCCCTCTGCTGTGACATTCCACTGACGAAATGGTGGGGCTCAGATATCCCCCCCAGAAGGGTATTTATATGGGGAAAATAAAAATTCTTTCTCTCCTGCCTCCCTCTCCACATGGACCATCTAGCGGGGCAGAGGTGAGCATGTACCATGAAACGTAACTCCTATTGTTCTTTTCTCTCTCTCTTATGATCTCTATATCGTTGTTATATTAAATAATAATTATCGCTGCACAAATGCCTGTTAAACCCTTGCTGTGGGTATATTAGAGGCTGGCCACCTTCTGGTATTCTATGTTTTAGTTATATATAATATGAGAAAATCAAGGCTGTGCCTCCCACTCCTACCAGAGGGCAGTGATGCCTTAAAAAAAATATGAGAAAATGACAGTATCTTGTAATCTGTACTGCAGTATAATACTGGCGATTTAGAATTCTCCCGCCTGCGCCCCCCCCCCCCCCCACACACACACACACTATGAGAGGTGAAGGGCTTCTGAGAGAGAATAGAAGTATTTTCCTTTCCTCCCTCAGAAAAGCTCTGGTTGAGTAAGAGTTGGACTGTTACAACAACAGGTCAGCAGTTCAAACCTACCATCTGCTCCTTGGGAGAATGATGAGACTATCTGATTCTACAAAGAATTACATCTTCAGAAACAATGTATAGCAGCGGTTCTCAACCTGTGAATTGGGTCACCCGATTCATAAGAATAGCAAAATTAGAGTTATGAAGTAGCATTTTATGACGGGGGATGGGGGTGATGGTCACCACAATATAAGGAACTGTATTAAAGGGTTGTGACATTAGGAAGCTTGAAAACCACTGTATTAATAAGTAACCATGAAAAAATGCTTAGGGCCTTAAATGCTTGTCTTAAAACAAATAGCTATCTATCTTATGTGTCAGCTAAGTCCACATGGAAAAAGTACTATAGCCTGTGTGATCCAAGGATTAGAAATAATAAAATTCAAGATCAGAGGATGGAATTTTATTAAAACTTAAATCCTGAACATCCAGTTTGCAAAAGGTGACAGTGACAGAGAAAGCCCCAAACCCATGTGCAAAGTTCCCACATGGATTAAGTCTACATTGAACTCCCCTGAACCATTAACCAGATATGTGAAAAGCTTTGTTCTCAGACACTCAACAAATGGATAACTGCAGATATAGGTAGCTTGAAATTTAGTACTTACCATTTGGTTTCTTTTTGACCAATTTTTAACTTGCTAGTTTTTATTATTTTATGCTTTCTTTTGGTTTGAAATTTATCTGTTTCATGCAGCCCTGGAGATGCTTTGTTGATGCTGATAGGGTCTTTTGGGGACAATTTTACTTATATGAAATCCAGGATGGGTAAATTTAGAGAGATAGCAACTAAATAGTTTCTTAGGGCTATGGCAGGTGTGGGTGAGGAAAATGGGGAGTAAATAAAGATACAAGAATAAAGAAAATGCTTTTAAAAAGAAAGAAATAGCTCTAAGAAATGAGTTAAGAAAGACCAAAGACTGTCTATGACCATACCCCTCTGAACGCACCCAATCTCACATGATCTTGGAAGCTAAGCTGGGTCAGGCCTGGTTAGCACTTGGATGGGAAAAAGAATAAAAGACTAAAAGCTAGGGCAATAAAACCATATCAGCAATCAAACTTGGTACTATGACATAAATACTATAAATTTTGCAACAGGGCACATTCCAGCAGAATGTTATACATCTTTAAGATTAAAAATAATTCTAGCTCTGTGGTAGTTTCAGAATTTCGTGCCAACTTGATAGAGTGAAGAGTCTACATGTCAAAAAGGACACAGCCTAATGATGCGTCCTGGTGGGTGTTGCCTTCTCATGAGGATTCTGGGAACTGCCTCCATTTCTCCCTGGAGGCTGGGTGCACCCTCTCTTTGCTACATTCTTCTCAACAAGTCACATGGAGGCACACTGATGGCAACCCTGGAGATGCCTCAAATTCCACTGGATCCATATGATTTCTCACCCACTGGCTTGTATTCTTCCTGCATTCAGCATCATTCTGAGTGGCTACAGGAGTCTTAAGAATTTATGGACTAATATGGAATATAAGGACTAATATCGGACTTACAGACTTGGCTGGGACGTTTTCTTAATATACAGTTACTCTTTGATAAAAAGCTCTCTCTTACATACATATGAGTGTCTCTGAATTTGATTTTCTAGTAAACTTGGACTAACACAGCACTCACTACAAATTTAAAAAATATCAATGGAACTATTTTATGTAGTGACAAAATTTGGGATTACTCACATTATCAGAGAATGGTGTATCTGAGTGGAAATCAAGGGAATTCAATTTACTAACAGACTCATAAAGATGGAGCAGTTTAAGTTTATTGGCACAGAATTGTAGCAATCCTTCATCCACACACTCAAGTTCTAAAAGGTAGAGAGAAAAAACATTTTAAAAAGAAAAATGAGAGTCAAAAATGCTTTCTTTCACAAATCTATTATACAATCCTTTGATACTCTGTTAAATTAAATATTGGGATGCTTAAGCAACAGCTAATAAAAGCATATATAATTTTTCCATAGTGATAAATAAGGTTAAGTATGAGGGGAGTAAGAATGGGAAGAAATATCTTAATCTAACACTCAAATTTAGAGAAGTGATCTAAAAAGAAAAAATAAAATTATCCCTGATTCCATAGTTAAAATCCTGTGTTATGCTCATATACCAAGGATATTCAAATATGAGGATGC
>PVJH01013329.1:0-51293 GCA_004026705.1 Nesogale talazaci | reverse complement strand
CAGGAGTGTGTGGCTGTGGGGCAGGCAGGGCACATCTCTGTCCACTCCAGACCAGGCAGAGGAGTGGACCTCCAGCATCCCTGGGCTGCAGTATTGGCTAGATAGTCCCGAAAACCTGGGTTCTGTTCCTGCTTCAGGCCTCTCCCTGGCTATGTAACCCTAGGTACATGACTTCACCTCTCTGAGCCTCGATTTTCTATGCTATTTTGTATAGGCCCCAAGAGGCTCGGGTTTCCTGGGTTTGAAATTTTCTGGAGCCACGTGCCCCACTCACCCAGTTTCCTGTGCTTCCGGTCCATAGATAGATCCTCTGGGAAAGCTGTGGGGAGAGTTTGGTGATCAGTATCCAAGGGAGGGGCCGCCCCAGGCTCCGGGGGCCTATAGTGCTTCCAGCAGGGATGTGGCCATGGGAATGTCTCATCCCCTCCTCTCCCTCTGACCAGTTCTGTCCCCACCCACCTAGAAGGGCTCCACACAAACAGAAAGCCAGAGAGGCAGCACCATGGGGACACACCAGGGACAGCATTTTCATGACTGCTTTTGAAACCCTTCCGAGCTATGTGTCCTTGCACCCGAGAGTCTCCAGTGTCATCTGTGGCGTCCCATGCAGCGGTGCCACAGGTGAGGTGACGCCTACTTTGCAGGGAAACCCTGGGAAGCAGCAAGAGAGTATCACGCATGTCGCACATCAGCAGGAAATGACCCAGGGCCCCTCAGCCAGGGGCTGGTGCAGTGTGGAACGGCTCACTCACTTTATGGGACACCAGCTTTGTGCCCACCTCCAGAAGAGCCAGCTGCTGAGCACCCATGGAGATGTGGGCAGTACATACAGTTTGCTTTCAGAGGCAGCACTCAAAAGAAGGTGGGTGGGTGTCTACATGGATGGGTGGGTGAGTCAAAGGAGGACTAGATGATGGGGGGGGGCGGGAAAGTGGGTGGATGGAGAGATGGGTGGAGAGAAGGATGAAGAGATAATGAGTGGGTGAGTAAATGGGTGCACTGAGTGGGTGGAGATGGATAGAGAGATGAGAAGAATGAATAGATAATGGATAGGTGGGTGAGTGGATGGAGAGAGGGATAGAGGGATGAGAAGGATGAATAGATAATGGGTGGGTGAGTAGATGGATGGATGAGATGGATGATTCAATAATGGGTGGGTGGGCAAGTGGGTGAGTGGAGGGAGAAATGTACAGAGGGATGAGAAGGATAAATGGATAATGGGTGGGTGGGTGAGTGGATGGATGAGATGGATGACTAGGTGATGGGTGGGTGGGTATGTGGGAAGACGAGTAGGTGAATGGATGGATGTGTGGGTGGTGGATGAATAGACAGATGGATTGGCAGGTGGGTAAATGAGTGGATAGAGACAGGCAGAAGGATGGACGAGTCGATGGATGCATTAGGAAATGCACAGTCAAGTTGAGGATGAGTGAGGCCATGTGTGCAGAAAGAAGGGTTGGGGAGGTGACATGTTAACCAAGACCCAAACGATAAGAAAGAGGATCTTGGAGTAAGGATGTTCCAGGCCGAGCCAACAGCTGGTACAAAGGCCCTGGGGCTGCAAGAAGCACAAGCAGGTGTGGCTGCGTGGGATGAGAGGGCGGAGGGCAGCATGTGTTGAGCCTGGAGAGTCGGGCAGGGCCAGTTCCCTCTGGGCCTTGTGGGAAGTGGCTTCCGGGGCAGTGAAATGTATGTTTCCCTTCTGAAAGTTCCAGCCACTGCCTGATGAGGGCAGACTAAAGAGGCAAGGGAGACAGTGTTGAGACTCTGAGAGGGGGAAGAACTTGCCCGAGGCCACAGAGGCAACAAAAGGCAGATGCAGGGTCCAAATCCAGTTTGTGCTGATGTCAGAACCAGTGCGTGACGAGAGCAACCCCAAACATAGAGGTGAGAGCTACACATGAAAGGGAAGGGCTGAGCCCCGGTGGTGTAGTGGTTGTGCGCGGGACTGCGGCCCACTGGCTTGGAGGTTCAAATCCAACAGCAAGGCTGGGCCTCCTACTCCCACCACCAGAGGGGAATGATGTCCCAAAAACCAAAAACCAAAAAAAAGAAAGAGAAGCCAGGATCCGAGGGTCATTTTGGACATGGTAATCTAGACAGCCAGGACAGAAACCACTGGAGACTGACCATTTTGCACGCGAGCCACCTGTTTCCCTCCTGGAACACTGCTCGCTGCATGGGGGGAATGAGAAGGGAGAGCTGGAGCTCCCACACCCAGGCAACATCAAGCAGACTTCATGAGGGAAGCAAGTGGGAGACAGGCTTTGGAGCCAAGAAAGGGCCAGGACCCAAGCACAGCTGAGGTGGGATCAGGCAGAGGGCGGCTTACTCACGTCTTTTTTGACTTTTCTGCCCTGTTTCCACCAGCACCTCCAGGCTCTCACCGGCCACTTCTTCTGATGCCATGTGCTCTACTTTGGAGAAAGAGCAAGGCCCACCATCAACGGAGATCCAAGGTGGGAGAGGAAGGGTCTGAACCCCATGGTGGTGGGGCATTGGTATTTTGGGGGTTCTCAAAGAAGAGGGGAGGAAATGCGGGCAAAACCAAGGAAACCCCCACTTACTGAAAATGTCTTTGCTTGGGCTCTCCTGCTGGGAGTCCTGGAATACGTACTGGTCCAGATCCGCTGCCCAGACAAGACAAAGCACAGTCAGTCCATCAGTGAGGACTTTTTGTGAGTCGGGCTGGGAGCAGGCTCCAGGGAGCTGTGGGCCCCCAGGCCTAGCACAAGGAGGGGGGCGTGAAGCGTTTACTGAGCGAATGAATGCTCCCATCATGAATGGGTTCTAACTCTCCGTGAACGCAATCTAAGAGATGAAATGGTACGCACTCATGGGAATCTATCTATTCCTATAAAAGAGCGAGACGCAGAGTGGTAGAATTCAAATTCCAGCTCTCCCTTCTCCCCCACTAGGCCGACTAGCCATGCGACCTTGAGTTAGTTCCTCCCCCTTTCTGGACACCCTGCTTCTTCATCTGTGGAGTGCAGATAAATGACAGCCCAGGGATGGAGGGTGGTGTGGTCTTCACAGTAGGAATTCAGTATGTTTCTGGTTGCTGCTGGGTGCCTTCAAATCTCTTTGGACTCCTAGTCGATTCTAGTCTCTTATGAAAGAAGAATATTTGCTTCGTGGGTTTCCTAGATCACCCCTGGTCTCCCCAGTAGGTTTGAACCATTGATTTTTTTTTTAAACCATTGATCTTTTGACTAGTGGTTGAGTGCTTACATTGCTCTTGGCTCAGGTATAAAGCCATACGTAGCTCGGAGTCAAGGGAAAGAATCTCAGATAGCAAGAGGTCAGAGGACTAAGTTCTAGTGGAAGGGGCAATCAAGGTGGGCTTCCTGGGGGAAAGGGCCTTGGATCCAGTCCTTGAAAGATGGGATGGTGTTAAAGAGGTAGAGAGGAGAGGGCTTTCTACAAAACGGGGGCAAAATAAGGAAAGAGAGTCAGGGAATGAATACTCAGGGACTCAGGGACTTCGTATTCAGGCTTGAGGGACAGGAGGCGGAAATAGAAATTTCATGTTAGAAAAAGTTGGCACTTGATCTTATAGGCCAGTGGTTCTCAACCTGTGGGTTGTGACCCCTTTGGGTTGGGGGGGGGGGTTGAACCACCCTGTCACAGGGGTCACCAATTCCTAACATTAGGCAAATTACAGTGATGGAGTAGCAATGAAAATAATTTTATGGTGTGTGGGGTGAGGGGTGGGTCATTACAACATGAGGGACTGTATTAAAAGGTCACAGCATTGGGAAGTTTGAGAACCACCGAGAGATAGTTAAGATTCATTGTGCCAACCTGACCGATAAACACATGTGGGATTGATTGAAGGATGATGAGATAAATGGTTTGGTATGTCTCGCCTCTCTAGTTCTTGGGTCTCTTGCTCTCTGATGGGAGGACCAGGTCCCTGCTTCAGCTGGAAAGGCTCACTTCCTGCAAAACATCCCTCAGGAGAAGCCACATGGACTTACTTTGATGCAGCCCTGGGTGCTGGAGAAGCCGCATGGAGACCCCTGCCAGCACTGAGATGCTTACACGCTCACTGATTCAACTTTCCTCCTGCAGTCGGCATCATTACAAGTGTTTTGTGAGGTTGAGGAGGACTTTGTAGATTCGTGTAGGACATCTAGGCTAGTGCTGGATTGATGGGCTTGGACAGCACTGGGTTGGGATATACACTTAACCTTTCTATAAAACTTTCTCTCATAGACACGTAGGACTTTCTGTGGATTTGTTTCTCTAATGTACCCAGACTAACACATGATGTTATAGGGAACAGGGAACCATGGGTGGCTTCTGAGCCAAAAGAGCTGATGACAGTGAGGACATGATAAAAATGATAATGGTGGTGGTGATGATGATGTAATGATGGTGGTGATGGTGCCTAACACTCCTGCTTACTCTGTGCAAACTCCTGTCTTAAATGCTTCACACCCAGTAATTTGCTCAATTCCTGGAGGCAGGGGTGGGTGGGTGTTACTATTAATTTTACCCTATAGGAGTCAAGGTAATAAATAGTGCAGGACGTCTCAAAGGACTGCGTGCCCAGGCCAAGGCTTGGCCTTCTAGGAGTACAGAGAAAACCCACCGACTTCCATGTACAGTCTGCCTCCACTGGCGCAGGCAGTTCCCACTTCCTGTTGGAGATGCCCTTAGGGGGTGACCAAAAGTCCCCAAATCTTAAGTGATGCCCAAATCCTTGATTATTGCTGGCACTTGTGAGGAAATGTGAATGCCTTAGGTCCCCCCACACTTCTGCTTTCCCTAAGGAAATCCCCAGAAGGGAAGGAAGCAGGCCAGCTTCTACAATTTCTGAGAAACACACAGTAACTGCTGCTCTTCCTTCTCTGTCCTTATGTGGAATCAATGTGGCCTGGGAAAGAGTGGCCACGTTCTCACAGTGCCCAGACCTCCTGTGTGGTGTGCTCCCTGGGTTGTCAGGGAAAGGTTCACTCAGAACAGTTGGGCAGGTTGTGCACTGCACGAGACTGTCCAAGCAAGAGGGCAGGTGAGTGGGGGCGGAAATCCTGCTGGCAGTTGACTGGCTCACCCCTCCCACCCAGTGAGGCCCACCCCTCCCACCCAATGAGGTCAACTCCTCCTACCCAATGAGGCCAAGTCCTCCCACCCCATGAGGGTACCCCCTTTAAAAGGGGCACCTGTCTGAGGTCACACCTCTAAAAAACCCACATCTTTCCAAAGAAGTCTGAAAATGGCAGCACTCTATAAAAAGAGAAAACCAGACACTCAGCTGAAAGCGTCATGCACCTCCCCCCGCCCAGTCGTCTTCCCTTTTTGTGGTTAACACACAAGTCTTGAGGTGAGAACGCCCTGGGCTAGAATCTCAGACCTGTCGCTTGTCACCACCACTCCACTTCACCGACCCTAAAATCCCTGTCTGTCCGTCGGGTGGAGCCAAAGGTAGTGGCACCAACTCCTCTCGCTGCCGTCACCAGCAGAGAGGCCAGTGAGCACAGCACCGAGCACAGCAGAACGTCCCTGACAGCAGCTTGCTGTTGGGGGAGGAGAGACAGGGTCTATGTCAGGCTGCGGGTTTCCTTTCCAGAAGGAAAAAAAGAAGAGCCAGGGGAGGGCATGGACACAGGTCCAGGATGTCAACGGGTAGTTTGCTCGTTGACAAAGTGCCTTGTCTACATACTTCTTTTCAAATCACAGGGGCTTCCATTTCAGACCATCCCCTTGGCAGTCAACAGTTTCAACTGCACCTCAACACCAACCCTCCTCCAAAACTTTACCTTTGACCCACTCCTGCTCTTCTTCCTCTTGTGAATTACTACTACCTTCCATTTCACCCAAGTTAACGCCTGTGAACAGTCTAACCCAGCGGTTCTCAACCTTCCCCATGCCACGACCCTTTCACACAGTTCCTCACGTTGTGGCCATCCCCCAACCATAGAATTATTTCTGTTGCCGCTTCATTGCTGTCATTTTGCTACTGTGATGAATCGTGATGTAAATATCTGATGTGCTGAACGTATTTTCATTGTTAGAAGTTGAACAGAATGAAAGCATAGTGATTAATCACAACACAAAATGTAAATATATATCGTGAAATATGTATGCATTTTTTGATGGTCCTAGGTGACCCCTGTGAAAGGGTCATTTGACCTCCCCCCCAAAGAGGTCGCGACCCACAGGTTGAGAACAACTGCCTAACCGATTGCCTCATCTTCCCTCCCTTGCTGGCTACCCTAAAATGAGACTTGATTTGCCTGGGGGAAGGGTCCAGTTTCCTATTCTCAGCCTAAGGTCCTCTGGTGAAGGGCAGCTCTGCTTCTGTGAAGAGTGGCAGCCTCACTAGCCCTGGACGGTGAGGGGGAGTCATCCTGTCTGGTCCCTGGGGCCGCTGAAAGTCAGCCGTGGGCTTGGTTTCAGGTGCTGCTCAACCTTTCTCTTCCACTCGCAGGCCCCTCACCCTGGCTCTTCCACAGGGTCCCCCGCGTGCTGAGAGAGGGTCCTACCTTGGTCAAAAACCAAACCCATGACCACATCCAGTCCATCCTGGAACCTAGACGTGCCCACAGGGTTTTCAAGGCAGCTGCTGGCCATGGAAGCAAACGGACTCGCCTGGGGTTCAAACGGTCGGCCTTTCTTTCCATAAGCGGCCCAAGGGGTCCCCCCCTACGCGGCCAAACGCAAAACCAAATGCACTGCCATCAACTGGATGCTGCTGGCCCGTGGCAGGCACCGCCCCCGCGGTTCCTGAGGCTGTAACTCTTTAGGGGAGTAGATAGCCTCATCGAGCTCCAGGGGAGCGCCTGGGGTTCTGGAACTACTGGTCTTGCAGCGCAAATGGGTACCCACCCACCAGACAGTAAAGAAGTAGCACAGCGTCGCCGTCCCTCCTGCCCTTCTGGCGCAGATGCCTCCTCACCGATGTTGGCGTAAGCCTCCTTGCTCTCCTCATCCCCTTCCATGTCCCCCAACAGCCGGCTGAACTGGTCGCAGTTGATGGTGTCTGTGTCGGGCTCTGGGAAGAAAAGGCCCAGACTTGGGTGAAGCAGGAAGGGTCTGCGGGGCGGCGGGGTGCGGGCGGGAAGGAGCTGTCCGCGGTGCTGATGGCGCGCTCTGCTCTTACTCCCCGACTCGGCTGAGGGGCGTGGCGCTAGCCCAAGGGAAGGGGCCCAACCTGAGCTGAGTTCCGTGGCTTCTTCTGCAGCCAGGTCCCCCTGGTCATAGAAGTGATAGAGCTGCAGGGGGTCAATGTTGCTTCTGAGGAGCTCCAGGTAGCCGCCTTCTGGAGGGCCCAGCTCCATGGCGACACGGTGCCCACTGCCTGCAGAGGGAAACGTGATCAGTCGCTGCAGAGGTGTTGGCAAGAGGTGGGGAAGAAAGCCTACGAGGTCTCCAGCCTGGCAGGGGAGAGTCGGTGCGGGGATGGGGGTGTGTGTGTGAAGAGCAAAGAAAAGGATGGGAAGTGCTCAGGGCGGGAGGGGCCTCATGGTGTTCTTCCAGATACTGGCAGTCACGTGGGCAGATGCTGAAGACACAAAGAAGGGACGGTGGGAGGAGAGACCCAAGAGAGCCCTCACCTGGAAACAGGAGACGTGGGTGCACACTTGAGTCTGCGGTCGAACACCTAAGATTCGTGAGCGCCAGCTGTGTGCAAAGCACATGGACTGGAATCCCAACGTTTCAAGTCAGCCCCCTGAACAGCTGTAACTCTTACTCTCCTCATGTTACACACAAAAGGGCTGGAGTTCAGAGAGGTAGAGTGTCTTACAGGAGGCAACTCAGCTCCATGCAGAATCATGATTTGAATCAGAAAGACCTGTGCTTAATGGTGATGCTTTAGTGCCTAGAGCAGATGTTCCCAAACTTATTTAGAAAATAAGTTTTCAGAAACAATAAGTTTTCAGAAAACATAAGTTTTCAGAAAAAATAAGTTTTCAGAAAACAAAGTAACTTTTTGCCTCTAGCCCATCCTCCAGGGTAAAGTATAGATATCCGCTTTTTCAGCCCTGCCTTCTGGATTGTTCTGGTGTCCACCAGGGAGTGGTTTTGCCCACTTTGGGAAACTGTTGGTCTAGGGCAGGGGTCAGCAAACTCTTGAGACCAAAGAGCCAATCCAGTGCTTCCTAACAACTTTAAAATCACTCAAGGGACTTCAACATGTTTTTCCAAACAAAGCAAATCACCGTGATCTGAAATAATAGCCTTCAACTGTTTTCAATGTGACTTCAGAGCCGCACGTTCACACTGAGAGAGCCGCCTATGACTCGTGAGCCAGTTTGTCGACCACTGATCTAGGGTCAGCTTGAGCAAGCCTCAGCCTCCTAACCTCTATGTTGAAGGGGTTCGCGAATATTCCAAGACACCCCCACTCCCCGTCCTCAGATAATGATCACCGCTGTTGCTATGCCTCATCAAGTTGGTTGCAACCCATCTCGACTTCGTGTCCAACCGAATGAACCACTCCTGGGTCCTGCACTGTCCTCACCACCAGAGCTAAGTCCCTGGTCATCACTGCAGTCACCATGTCAACCCCTGTTGCTAAGGGTCTTCTTGTGTGTGTGTTTGTACGTGTGCGCACGCGCTGACCCTCCACATTATGAAGTCCCTCTCCAGGGACTGATCTCTTCTGATAGCACGTTCAGAGTACATGAAGGGAAGTCTCACCTCCTCACTGGTAAACATTACCAGTGTTTCATGGAATATCGAATGCATTGGATATTACCTCACTTAATATTCAAAGTAATTCTAGCCACGGGCACACAACAACCCCCCCCCCCACACACACATATAAATGCTTCTTGAAGTATTGCTCATCATTGTCTAAAGGTGAAAAGCACCCCATTGGCCACCTCATGAAGAGACTGAGGAAATGTATTTCCTCTGTGCAATGCAGTACAGCTTAGGGATTAAAAAAAGGAGCAAGACGTGGTGCTCGGTGGAAGAGACCAGCCGCAAAGGCCATGCCGTGGGTAAACCCAGTGCGAGCGTGTCTGCTTAGGTCTGGAGCAGGGTGTTGGGCAGGAGAATGGTGGGTGATGGCCGACGGTTGCAGGGACTTTTTAGGCGAGGATGACTCAAGGGTTGTTCAGTTCTGTGTGGTGGAAGTTGCATCATGCTAAAGGCGTTGAATTGGGCACTCGCGGCAGGTGGCATGTACTACCATGGTGAGCGATAGTTCACTGTCGCCGTTAGAAAATAAACCCCACATGGTAGGTGAGACAACATGCCGAGGCCACATCTGCCCTCCTCTGGCTACAGCAAGAGAGAGAGAATCCTGCTCCAATCCAAGACTGACCGCCACCAGGCAGAGGCCAGACCGGCCTCTACCTGCGTCCCACCTGCCTCTGATGTCAACGCCCCTCCCACAACACTGGCTTTGATCTTCTACGGCAATGGCCACACAGGACACCCAGTCAAGGCTCACGACGGTGGGGTCTGTGACAGCAGTTAACAGGTGACCACAAGCCGGATCACAAAATATCAGGATGGTTGCTGGTCCCCCGCAACCCCTCTCCTCAGCCAATGGCCAAGTCCCTTTCTCTGGACCTCAGCCACACAGCCTGTGGTTCCCTGACTTCTGTGGTCCACCTTCTGTCCTCCCTCACAGTCTCGTGGTCCCAGGGCTGCTCCACTGTCTCACGGTCCCTGCTCTGGCCTCGGGCCGCGATGTGGCATGGCCCCTACTGCCTCTGATACTTCCGGCAGGGATTTCTAACTTGTTCCACTCCTGGCTCTTTTATGTCCAGGGTCCCCAGGGTGCTCTCTCTTCCTGTTTCTGAGATGGTTCTTCACACCACTAGGAACGGCAACCGATGCTGTCCACCACCCTATAGTCGCTGTCTCCCTTGCCCTATTTGCATAGTCCCACCCGATCATTTGGCAGGAGTTACCCAGACATGGCTGGAGGGGTCAGCTGAAGACAGCCCACGCCACCAGTCGGAAAGCCTGTGTCCATTTTGCAGGGCAGGGGTCTGGGACTCAGAGGGGCCAAGTGTCCCCCTCCTGCTCCCAGTCAAGAAGTCTAATTTACAGTGTATCAGCTTCCTGGAAGGGCCTGGAACAAGGCACTCTTATCTGGGTGGTTTAAAACAATAGTTCTGGCGGCCAAAGTCTAGAATTGGAACGTTGGTCAGGCTGCAATTTCCTGGAGGCACTGGGAGAGAGCCTTTCCTCTCCTCCAGCGTCAGACGACTCCTTGGTGTGGCTTGTGGCCACATCACCCCAACTCTGTCTCTTCAGTCATGCCCCCTCCTTTCCTCTGGGCCTCGAGTGCCCCTCTCGTGTCTCTTGTCATTAGGGCCCATACGCCTAGCCCACAATTTCATTACATCCACAAAGGTTCGGTTCTCCCTCCCCCCTCCAATAATGTCCCACTCATAGTTCATGGACTTTGCATGGGTATATTTGGGGTCCTTATTTGGCCCAGCACAGCTCTTCTGAGACGCGACATCCTTGATGGGGATCTGGGTACCCTGAGTGGGGCCCAGAGAGTACAGAGTTTGGATGGGCAGAGGAAGAATGACTCCCCGCCCCTTCCCAGCTACACTTTCCTCACCTGCTGACATCTCCCACCCCTTACAGAGGGTCACAGCACAGACCCTGATATTCCACAGGAAGAATCTCTCCCAGCTGGGGTCAGCCCCTCCGGAGGGTTGGGGTAAAGGCTGCAGGCACCCAAACAGGACGGGCTTGCCACACAGGGCCTGTCCAGGGGAAACAGCATGAAAAGAAGGGGGCACCACCCTATCCTTGGAACAGGGCCACGGCTGGAGGTGTGGCAAGGCTCCCTTTCTTCCAACACCTTGTCTAGGAGGGAGCCGGCCACCAACTCCCCTCTTCTGTGTGGCCTGCCCTGCTCCTCGGGAACCACAGCGTAGCTGCCACTGCTGTTGCTGGTGGGACTCACTGGTGGAAACCGGCAGTGATGCCAGTGGCAGCAGCTTGGGCCTGAGCCTTGCTTGTTCCTAAACGGGCTGCGTGGCCTTATGCACACAACCAAACTCACGCACGGCACAGGGCAGCAGCTACGCCAGCAGCTGCCACCCTCACAAGCTCATCGGACCCAATGTCCTGCATGCTACAGATGGGCAGATGGGGCCCGGAGGGATGTGGGTTATGCAGGATGCCACAGCCTCCGGGCGCTGAGCCCACCCTGGCTCCCTCAGCACAAGACACCCAGGCCAGTGCTCCGTGCTCTTTCCTTCCTGGCAAAATGTTGCCACTCAAATGAGCAGGTCCTGCCCACACAGGGGGCCTGCGGAAGGTGCAGTGGGGAGAAGCCGGAGGCAGTTCAGCCTCCCTTGTCTCAGGCTCAGCGTTGAACTTTGGACTGCGCAGTGGCTGAAGACAGTGAATGGAGGAGTCAGGGAAGTGCGTGCGGCGCAGAGGGCAGGCAGAAATTCAGCCACTGTGGAGTCAAGCTGCCCGAGAGTCTCTGCTGACCCACTCACAGCCCCCCTCGCCCTCATCCCAGCCCCTCCTGACTGTTCTCTTTCAGACCTCTCTGCCAAGGGAACAAAGAAACCTGTCTTGGAAGCAGTAGAACCAAAGTACTCCTCAGGAGTGTCTCGAGATGGCCAGAGTGGACGTGTTGTCCGGAGAGACCAGGCCCTGGAGAAAAAACATCATGCCCAGTAAAGTAGAGGGGCAGCGACGAAAAAGACCCTGGGCAAGATGGATGGACATGGTGGCTGCATCGACGGGCTCAGGCATAGGGACGATGGTGCGGAGGGGTTGTGTGTCCTTCTGTCGTGTGTTGGGTCGCTAAGAGTCGGAATAGACTCACAGGCACCTAAGGACAACAATGGAATAAGTGTGCTCATGCAGGAGGAACGCTTAGAAAAGGGACGGTTCCCAGACCGCACCTCACGGACGGTCGCGCCAAACGGCACCCAACACAGTGAGCCCAGTCAGGGTGGCAGCCCTGTCACTGTGGGGATGACCCCTGTGAGGGTGACGAGGGGGTCTGTGGGTTCCATCTCTCGATGAATCCCACACGGTGGACCCCAGACCTCTGTCCTTTTGAGTGAGGAGGCCCCCGGAGATGGAGACCACGCCCGTGACCACCCCCGAGAAGCGGTGGGGGACCCGTCACGGACACCTGTGTTCACAAGGGGACATCCCTACTGGACACTCGTGTGCTGAAGCCACACTTGCCCTGGGTCGTCAGGGAGGGGCCTGCACAGTGGGCCCCCTGCACCCCCACTGGAGGCCTCAGCAAAGTCCAGGAAGACATCGCCTGCTGATGTCACGGAGGGCATTTCTCATTTGGGGTCCTTATGAACAACCCGGCCTCTCCTGGGGAGGTGCTCCTGACTCTGAGTGGCACCACAGGGCAGAGCAGCCGGCTCCCTGGGGTCCTGGGGCTATGGTGCAGGCTGCTTCCTTGCCCGACCCAGTGTCTGGTGGATTCTAAGTACTGGACTGGGGGTGAGTGGCCCAGCGCGGTACCCACGGCACCACCAGAGATCTGTTTAATGAATCCAGCTGCTAGAAAGCTTGAGCTCTCGTTTTTAACGTGGCCGTCAAACCCAAAGTGTAGACAGCTGGCCACTTCCGCCATGTTTGAGTGGAGGGCTCGGGGGCACGGATTGCTTCTTGTGCGGCTCTCACCACCAGCCGATTCCCAAAGTTTTCCACCCCCACCAAGGGCAACTCCCTGCCCCTGAGGCCACGAGGCTCCCCTCCTTCCCGGCAGCCCCAGGTAACCGCCGACCCACCGCTTATCTCTCTGCATTTTCCACCTGCGATATTTCAGGCAGTGGGCTCAGGCCACGTCCACCGGGTCACCTCACTCGGAGCTCAAGTTTGAGGCCTGCCTGGGGCTCTTGGGCGCGTCACCAAACTTGAGAATCAGACTTCTGACCACTAGGCCTCGAAGGGCCACCAGAGGCCAGAAGGGGGTGTCCGGTGCACCAGGGGCGCTTTCTGCATCTCAGATACTTTGGTGAGGCGTCGGGCCGTGGGTTTCAGAGCATAGTTCTCCCATGGGTGTTCTCAGCTGCCCACTTCACAGAAGCAGCCTGAGATGATCCCTGCCCCCCCAGAAAATCCTGCCTCCATTGTCGGTTCGACTTAAAACGATCCTCCAGGACAGAGGAGAAGCTCCAAGACCCTAGATCTTTATGGCCTCGCCTTTCTCCTGCAAAGGGGCTGGTGGGTTGGAACGGCTCACCCTTTGAATTGGTGAGCAGGCTAATTCTTTCCACCCCTTTAGGTTCCAGAAGACAGGCCCCTTCAGCTGCCCAGGTCAGTCTGTCATAAGGAGAAGGCTGCCTACCCAGCGCCTCCAGCTGACGCCTGCACGCGGTGGCTCTCTCTCTGTCTCTCTCCTGGGCACCCGCTTTGGGTCTGACACCGGAAGACCGTCCTCACAGGCATCACCCCTTTCATCTAGCACAACCACGGGCTTCCCACGATAGACGAGGAAACAGGCTCAGAAGGTGAGGGGTGGGCTGAGATCTGACCCCAAGGCCCGCTCCAGAGCCCGACACTGCCGGTCACCCACCCGGTGGTCCGTCTGAGGAGGGGCCCTGCAAGGCAGGTCGTGGGTACAGGGCAAAGGCTTCTCCGAAGGGGTGATGCGTGGGCCTTTGGTAACTGGCAGTATTTTCAGAAGGTCCTCTTTGAAGCTGCCCCTCCCTGGCTACCACCTTGCACATCAGCTCAAGAAAAAGTTCCTAATTTTTTTCCCCTTTGCACCAAAAGTCCCTGTTGGGGTTTGTGTCCGTGCCCACTTCAGACTGCACAGTGAGCTTTTGAAGAACCCGTGTCCCTGACTGGTTTCTGACCGGCAAACGTATCGCATTCCCCCTTGAGGAAACCTATTGTCACCAAATTGTTCCTGGGCTGGTGCGGGGCATCCCTCTGCTGGGGATGGGTGGGGGTGGGGCTAGTGTCAGTCTTCCCGGTGATGCTCAGGGACGGGGTGGAGGTGACAGCACTGAGGTGGTGGCGGCGGCTATGCACCCTCCTCATGTCCTTCCTATGCCCGAGCCCATGGTGGCAGCCGCCGCCTCAACCCATCTTGTCGAAGGCCCTCCTCTCTCCCGCTGCCCCTCCACTTCCCGAGGGTCTGAGGAGGATCTCAGCAGAGGGAGAAATTGGACTCCTGTCCCACCCGCAAAGTCACCAGTGCTATTGTATCCTGTGTGTGTGTGGGGGGGGGGGGGGGGGGGGGGGAAGCAGGAGATGGAATAGACCTGGTTGACTATGAAGGAGCTCTGGCCGAGCAGTGGGCTAATACCAGGCTGCTAACTACAAGGTTGGTGGTTCAAGCCCACCAGCTGGCCTGAGAGAGAAAACTGAGGCTGTCTGCTCCTGTCAGGACCGCAGCTTTGGAACTTCTCAGGAACCATGCTATGCCATGTGTGGAGTCCACGGCAGTCCATGTCTTTCTCCCTCAGAGCCTCTCACATCCAGGGGATGTGAGAGACCACCTGGCTGAGGTATTTGAGGATCTGGATGCCTCACTGCCTGCCAGCTTCTCCCTTCCCCGCCTCTCCCCGAGAACACCCCTGAATACCAGCCTGCTCCCCAGCCCTGAGGCCAGCTGCCTGTGGTGCCCATCTGCCCATCTGGGAAGTCGGGCCCCCAGAATGCTTATCTGCCATCGCCAGCCACCATCACATCCTTGTGGGGACAACACCACCAACAAGTTCCCCTTTTGCACGTGTCCCCTGAAGTCCCCCGATAAACCCAGAGAGCACTCTTCCATTTCCCCCTAACCTCTCAAACAACGGTCTGCCGTGCACTTCCTGCAAGCGAGGTGCTGGGCTTCGCTCTCCAGGGGCTTCCCAGAGGTTTCGAAGGCAGCCCCTGCCACGCACAAAGTGTGGCAATAATGATAGGGTGGCCGAGGAGAGGGGCTCCGGGTTCAAAGCCCAGCTCCACAGTAAACACACGGCCTCCTCAGCCTCTCTGAGTGGCAGTGCCTACCAGTGATGATTGGTACAGCACCCACCTCCTCGGATAGCTATCACTTATCTCAAGGTGTCACTCAGGAAGTGGTACTCAGGTGTATGTGTGCTCCCAGATCAAAACAGCTACTTCCAAAAAATTTAGAAAGTTGGGAAATGCCAAGTTGGGGGTGGGGGCGGCACAGGGATGCTGGAACAGTAATGCTCAGGTGATGGGAGTGTACATGGGGGCAACCGGGCTGGAGAACAGTTTGGGATCACCTGGAATACCTGAGGATGCGCAGACTCTGGAATTCAGTTCCTGGACTCAGGTATCCCAAATAAATGCTCTCATTGCTGCTGCTGGGAGATGCTCACAACAGTCATTTGTGTTGACAATGAGCCAGGGATTATCTGGCTGCCCTTCCCAGTGGGAGAGGACAGGATGAGAAAGAGCCTGCCCTCGGACATGTCTTTGAGAAAGGTGGGTAGACCCCATCTGCAAAGGAGGAAGTTCCTTGCTCCCGGCAGCACCATGTGTCTGCCCCGTGTGGGCATCCCAGAAAAACAAGACTCTCCCTTCCCAGGGGGTGGGGAGTTTGAGGAAGGAGGTCCCAAGAAACAGAGGAAAAATAGGCACACAGCCATACTCAGGGGCTGGTGGAACTGGTGGACCAGTAGAGGTTCTGGTCACTTGTCTTCAAAAAGAGGGTGCTGGGAGTGTGTGTGTGTGTGTGTGTGTGTGTGTGCTCATGCGCACAAATGACTGGTGCTGTTGGGTACCAGGGAGTAGGTTCCTCTGTGCAGTGACGCTATCCACAACAGGACGTGGCCCAGCCTGGTGTCACACCACCCTCACAATGGCTCTCTTTTCAGCCTGCATCAACCCGGTTCCTTGAGGGCCTTCCTGATTTTGCCTGCCTGTCTGCTTCACCAGGCGTGGCATGCTCCTCCAGGGACTTGTCTCTCCTCTCCACACAGCCCAAATATATGTAAGCTAGCATCACACATTTCTGATAAGTGGGTTTCGGCTCACTGCCACCTGAGGCTGTGTTGGTGTAGAACTGGCCCCTAGGATTTCCAAGACTGGGCTTGGTTAGGGCGGAGACAGTCTCAAATAATTCACAGAGAGCGGCTGACGAGTTTGGGTTGCTGGCCTGGCACGTGACACTCCAACACTTAACCTACAGTACCACCGAGGCTCCTTAAACTCTACAAAGCCCCCCAAACTACTGCCACCGAGTTGATTCCAACTCATCGTATCCCTGTGCAGGGTATCTGAGTTGGTAACACATTACAGGGACAGACAGCTTCAGCTTCCTCCCTTGGAGCAGCCAGTGGATTCGAACAGCTAACTGTGTGGTTGGCAGCCCACAGTGCCACTAGGACATTGATGCCACACCCCACCTCTCTGTTCTGATGGGCCCCGCTTCACACACGACCCAGGACACGGTGGTGACTCAGTCTGCTGTCCACAGAGTCACTGTAAGCCCGTGCCAATTCCATGGCACCTGGGTGCGTCATTGGGTTCAGAGGATGGTGTTCTCTTGGAGGGGACTAGAATTTGGAAGTTGCTGAAGCACTGGGGCCTTGAGGTATGGTGCCTTCCAGCTCTGAGGCAAGTTCAGGCCGAGAGGTGATGAAGGCAGGAGTCGAGGAAACCAGAGAGCTGGTCCCCACCTCCTCCCCCTCCCCTGTCCCGCACCCTCAAGAATCTTGGTTTCTCTTTTCCAGCTTCGGCTATCTGCTTGTCTTGTACCCAACAACACCAACAAACCTCAAACGAGACAAGCTGGAAATGGAAGTGAGGTTGCCTAAGGGGCAGGAGATGGCAGGGTGGGAAGCAGGCCTGGTGAGTTCAGGGGAATGGCTGAGCTCACGGCAGTCAGGGGGCCAGGACAAACAGAGTGGGGAGTCTCGAAACCTTAGGGGTGTGGAACCCTGGGCAAATCCCTTTTCTTTTCTGGCCCCTGGCATCCTCCTGTGTGCAAGAAAAGGACCGTATCGGGCTTGCAGAGGAATCCGACAAGGACCCCAAATCCCAGTAGGGGCTGCACAGAATCCAGATAGAAAATCCTGGTCCAGGCGGCAGCTTCAGCCTTTCTTCCAGATGCTGTCTCATTCAACCATTTCAACTTGGGTTGTGGATAGGAGAGGGGCTGCTCGCGGAAAGGTCTGAAGTTTGAAACCACCAGCCACACCTCGGGGGAAAGAGGGCGCTTTCTACTCCCATAGGGAGTGACAGTCTGGGACACTCACAGGGGCAGTGCTACCCCGTCCTAGAGTCAGCATCCACTTGATGGCAGTGAGTCTGGTTTGGTTTGGAGTGGTGACTATGCTATGCTGTTTAAATGACCCCTTGACCTCCTGCCACCTGCTACCAGCTCAACCTCCGTGGCAGCGCCCTTGGCAAAGTCAGCTGCCTTGCTATCAGCAGGTAAGCGTTCAGCTGCCATCAGAGAGGCAGGTGGTTGGAACCCTCAGAGGCTCTGGGGGCGAAAGACCTCAAAACTCGCTCCCATAAAGATGACAGCTGAGGAAGCCCCATGTGGAGGTTCCACTCTGTAATGTGGGGACACTGAGCGTCAGGTGGACATGGAAACACCTAACAACAACAACAACAACAAACAGAGGCAACAGCCCACCACCTGGTCCAAGGTCCCAGCCCTTCTCCAGGCATAGTCCACGTCAACAGCTGGGCACGAAAGTACAAAGATGCGGCTTCCTGGTCTCAGTTCAGGATGACCCGCATGCAGCCCTGGCTCCGGGCACCCCTGGGATGAGGTGAAGCCTCTGCAGAGCTCACATGGCAGCTGGGTCCTGCCTCCATCCCTCCCCCCTGGCATTGGGTCAACCAGTGACCTACCTGTATGCAAATCCCAACCCTGGAGCCTGCTTCCCCTGGGACCCAGCTGAGAGCACTTGGCTTTGTTCCCTCCAAACATGAGGCAGGAGAGTCACAGAGAACATCATTTAAGGGGTCGCCATGGGGGTCACTCTGACACATTAGGCCGGCCTAGCAGTCCTCTCTGGACCCCGATGGAGGGCCCCCACCTCACAGCAATTTGGAAAGTCTGGAAATCAAATGAGACAGGCCCTGGTTCACACGCACGCTGTGAATGCCGAGTGTGGGTTTGGGGTTTTGTGTCCAGAAAAGACGGTTGCCCTCAGCCCTTATCTGTAAACAAGGTGGGGTTAAGAGCCTTCCCTGGCTCGCTGGCCTCTCCCAACGACAGGTGTTTTTCCCTATGCACGGCCCCATGTTATGAAAGGCGGCCGTGGCTGGGTGCCCATGAGTTTGTTCTCATCCATAGCTACCCTTTACGTAACAGAATGAAACCCAACCCAGTCCCGTGCCCACCCCCCAATCATTACTCTTGGAACCCTTTATGCAGCCGCTGTGGAGTGTCTTCCTCCGTTTTGGCTCACCTGCTGCGGTAAAGGAAAGGAATCCCACCAGCTTCTCTGTGCTGGAAGGGAACCCAAGCCAGGAGCTGGGGGGACAGGGATGAGGAGCTCGTGGCTGCGGTCAGCAAAGCCAGGCCCCCAACCCAGTCCTGGCTCCTTCTTTTTGTTGGGGGGGGGGGCATCACTGCTCTCCGGTGGTGGGAGTAGGAGGCCCAGCCCCACTGCTGGAATTGAACCTCCGTCCCAGTGGGCCGCAGTCCCGCGCACAACCACTACGCCACTGGGGCTCAGCCCCTTCTAACACAACACCAGACCGTCTGCTGGTTGCCAGAGACACTGGGCTTTGGACTCACAGTTCCTGCCTACGGGGATCTGACAGTGGAGCTCCTGATTGGCTGGCTTGGCAGGCATCGGAACCACGCGGTAGAGTTAGGTGCAGGGACTCATAGTGACCCGGAAGAAAACGCTGCCTGCTCCTGCAGCTCCTTGTTACCATCGCTATCTTTGAGGCTAGAGTGGCGGCTATTGTGTCCATCCATCTGACCCAGGGGTTTCCTAAATTTTTTGGCCCCTCTACTTTTTCAAGCATGTTACCCTTTCCCAGAAATTCACCCCTCTGAATAAGTTGCGCCAACTACATAGGAGACAAAACCTCTCCATCCTTGCCTCTAAGGAGCGTTCCGGTTGTACTTCTTCCAAGACAGATGTGTTTGCTCTTCTGGTGTCCACGATACTGTCCGTATTCTTCATCCAGACACACCGGTTCTCCTCTGGCCTTCCTTTTCCAGCTTTCAGATGCACCCGGGCTATTGAAAATGCCCGAGCTTGGGTCAGGCGCACCTGACTCCTCACCGTGACCTGACTCCTCTGGGCCCTTGTTTGCTCCTTGTAAGAGGTCTTGTGCGGTGCACTGTATTGTCTGATCTTGACTGCCGACTCCGTGAGCGTTGTGGATCTGAGCAAACTTCCATCTTTCCTCCATGTATCCTGATGGTCGCCCTGGCGGGATTTTGTTTTCTTTACATTGAGTTGTAATCCATACCGGAAGCTGCTGAAACTGTACATCTTTATGAGAGTGGACAGCCTCAACTTTCTTCCTTAGACTGGCTAGTGGGTTTGAACTTCTGATCTTGCAGTTAGCAGACCAAGGTTTACTCCTTGGGCCCCTGAGATGTGTGCTACACCTGCAGCACCTCGCCGCCTCATCCCCAGAGTTTCAGCCTCAGTAAGTCTGGACCCGGGGTCCAGGCATCCGTATTTTTTAATGATCTGCTCCTTCTTATGCTCTCCACTGCCCACCCCCTTCATCCCTTTCCCACAGACTCACCCTGCAGAGATTCTGAGAAATAACCTGTTTTCTTTCCAAGCTACCACGAGTGTTCATTTACCATGAAGACATTACCCCCGCGTGTGGTTGGTTTCATGTCAACGTTACCTGCTTCTCCTCAACAGATACCCCCAAACCTCTTCACTTCACCCAACTGAACCTCCAGAGTCCATTTGGACACTTGCTGTCCTGAGGCATTTTGCTTCTACAAGTCTCTCTGCTGCACCCCCAGCACCCCAGTCTGGACTTGTCCAGGAGCCTCTCTGTCTTTCCTCTAATCTGGAGTCTCTCATACATCAGACATTCATCTGCCAAGGTTTTTTAAATGATTCTATCTTCAGATCAACTATTTCATCATTCACTTTAGCATGCCCTCTAAATCCAAATTTGAAATCAACAGACACATTTCTCTAAATTGTAAACTGTGTATCATTCCCTAGATGGGAAAACAAAACAAAAAACAGTATCACACTTGCGATTGAAAAGCAAGCAATGAGACCTAGATAGCATCACCTGTCCCCCTGGTCATTGAAGAAGTGGCCTTAGCAAGCCTTTCCAACAACCAAACCCGCTCCCCACAGCCCAGGGGACCCTGTGTGTTAGAAGGGAACTTGTTGTCCTCTGGCAGAAGCTGAGAACCTGGTTTTCTTCCAAGGAGCCTCTGGGTGGATTTGAACTGCCAGCCTTTCAGGCAGTAAGTATGCGTGAACTGTTCATGTGTGGAATTTCTGTTAAAGATACTTAGCCACAGTATCCCTTGAGATAAAGAAGAGGCATCATTTCTTCCCCACCGAGAACTGGCATCAGCTGATGCCTCTCCAAGCTGCCTCTCTTAAAGGCTCGCTCTGCCCACAGCTCCTCTCCCATCTTCCCAAACAATCACCTGCGAGGCTGTCACTGCTGCTCCTCACATATGCATATTCTCTGGTGGTTTCCCAAAATGCTTCTGTGTCAAGTGAGTTCCCCCCCACCCCCACCCCCACCAAGCTGCGGCTGTTGGACCTGCTTGAACTTCACAGAGGGGAAACGCTGGCCCAGGGTGAGGGAAGGCCAGGACAGGAGCCAAGTCTAGAAGCCGCCCCTGCTCTGGGCCACTTCCCTGACTACCAGGGAGGGACTGCCCCAAGATTGGGCTTGCTTCACCAAGGGGAGGTCTTTGGGTGAAGTTTTTCACTGCCTTCTTCCCAAGTCACAGGTGCTCAGTTCTCCTAAGGACAGAGTCCAGTTCAACAATTAACCAGAGGTCCGGCTGACCCTGGTCCCTGCTGTCAGGCCAACTTGGCCGCCTTAGCAGGACGTCCCATCGGACCAGTAGGTACTGCTGTGCTCTTGGGGAAGCCCACACCACCTCCCCCAGCCCTCCCTAGACTCTCAGGAGACCTGGATTCAAATTTGAATCTGGATTCAAATCTCAGTGCTGGATTCAAGCACTGCTCCGAGACTCCGAGACTCAGTTTCCCCTTGGTAACATGGGGAGAGGAGCGGGACTATGCCATTCTCAGTATGGGGCCTTTGGGACATCACTTCAGGATCACCTGTAACCCTCAGGGGCTCTCACCTTGATCGCCTGGGGTTTGACCAGTGGCTATGTTTATGGGGTCACTGAGAGCAAGAAGCCCCAGTTTCCTAAGGAGTGTTTCTTTAATGGGAGCGAGGGGAAAGCTGAAGACTTCTGGCCACAGACAGCAAAACCTGGTTCCAAGTTGCTGTGGGGAACCGTGGTCCCCCAAAGCCACTTGGTCAGGAGAGAGAGGTTGGAGGTGTTCCGGGAGAGAGAACTCTTGGAGTCCCAGACAAAGCCAGCCCAGGAACTCTGATTCTGGTGTTCTGGGAAGAGTCCTCTATCTAGACCTCTTATTTTCTCTTCTTCGTGGCTAAGGCTCAGGGCCCTCAGTGAGGGAGAGACCCAAGTGATCCAAGACTGTTGGGGGAGCCCCCCCAAGAAGATGGACAAAGGGAAGGGAGGGTGCCAGATGGAGCACAAAGGATCCAATGCCCAGAAGAAGGCTGGAAGCAGGGAGCCCTGGCCCTGGTCTGCTAGGGAGGGAGGACCAGGCGGAAGGTGTGTGTGCTCCTCCTGTTTTGGGGTGGGGGTGGGAGCTCTGGGGTGTGGGGCAGCAGAGGGCTTGTCCCACTGCCCCCGCCCCGCCCCTCCCCGTCGCCCGCACACACGCCGCCTACCTGTGTGGCCTGGGGCAGCCGGCCGCTGCCAGTCTCTGAGCCTGGATTCCCTAGGAGTGGGGGGCTCCTGTCGCTGCTCCAGCTGCTGCTCCCGGGCTCCCGCAAGTGACTGGTGACTTCGGTCCCGCCAGTAGTAGGACCGTGGGTAACCTTGGGCGGGCCGGTGCCCAGGTTCTCCTCCCCCGCCCCCCCTCCCCGTGACGGTCCTGCTTCCCTTTCGCTTTCAATCTCCATTCTGGGCTTGGGGGAAGCTGGAGAACAAGCAGGGCCAGTACCCTCCTAACCCCGGGCCCTCCACCTGCTTTCTCGGAAGCGTCCCAGAGGTGCCTGGTCTGCGCAGCGCCCCCGCGTCTGGGGGAGGATCCCAGGCCCGGAGCCAGGGCACCTGCCAGTTTGCAGGGGAGCTCTGACTTGCAAGGGAGCTTAGTCTCACTGCTGGCTGGCTGGCTCTCCCTTTCTCTCAGCTCAGCCCAGAAGGTGCCAAAACACCCTAGCAGAACGCTGGGATGGGTACCACCTAGGGGAACTCGCTGACTGAACCCTGATCCCCTGTAAAGAAGGGTCAGGAGGGGGACCCTGGGGCCTGGTAGGCAGAGGTGCTGCTAACTTCCTTCTCCAGCCGCAACCCCCTCCCCGCCCCCGTGGCAGGAATACGACCCTTCTCCTCTCCCAGGTGCTGAACCCCTCCCTCTCAGGCAGGAATTCAAAGGGAAGCCGATTTCCTTTCCCAAGATTGGATCCAGGTGACCTCTAACTGCTTCCCTCCCTGCCCAAAGACCTCCCGCGACATCTTACAACAATGCAGCCTTGTGCCGCCCTCCCCACCCCCAATCTGTGGAGGGAGCAGCACGGTGGTGGGGGGGAGGTGCTGAGCATCTGGGAAAAGGGGTCTTTACCCCTCTCCAGCATGCAGCATGGCCACACCAATGCTCTTGGTGGCTTTGGTGAACATAGAGGGCTCCTGTACAGATGTGTCACCTCGGAAGCCCTAGGGGGCAGGTCTGTCCTGTCCCGTGGGTTGCAATGATGGTTTCTGACAAGTTTATAATGGACACAGAATATTGCACAGATCCCTCACTCTCCCCATCATACCAGGTTTCCTTAACCCCACTTTACGGAAGAGGGAACCGGAGGCTCAGAGAAGGATGGCTGGCATCTTCCAGCCACAGTTCAGCCAGCCCACGAGGCTGCTGGGAATCGAACCTGCGGCACCGTGCTGTGTTTCAGAGCCCATGCTGGGTATCGGTGCTAAGATGCGCCCGCTCCCTGTGCCCCTTGATCTGCCAGGTCCTCCCAAAGGGAGACCTGAGGTTGGCCTCGGATGCTGAGCTAAAAGCCTCCCACGGAAGGGCTGCCTTCTCAAACCCTCCAGCTCTGAGAAAGCCCTCTCCTGTTTTCACCTCAAGTGGAAGCAAATAGCCACGCTCTCACTTGTCCTTCCCAGCCCTGCACCCCAACATGTTTACCTGGGGCGGCAAGGCCATCTGCGGCCCCCACTCTAAAAGAAGATGCATTTTTCAGCCGCCCCATTTCCTCCACCCAGCTTTCTTACCTTGGGGCTGGGATAGATAGGAATCAGCTGGGGGCGGAGCCAGGCAACGCATGGTGTGGTGATGAATCGCAGCCTTGAGGCTGCTGGGGGTCTGGCAGCCCTTCTCAGTGGCCTCCACCTGCCAGGGGTGCCTTCGGTCAGATGTTCAGATCAGAAGCAGACAGCCTCTTCCCTAGCCAGGTCCCCACAAAGCCAGGAGCCCGCCAAGGGTAAATCAATATGCAAATAAAGCCAGATAGGGACCAGCATGAAACTCCCCCCCACAAGGGGGTCTGGAGCTGTTAGATGTCTTCTGTCTAAATATGTTCTAATTTGCCCACGCTCCCTTAAGGCAGGCCTCTGAGGTTAATTTCAGTTCCTGTTTGTGGACCAAATTGGGTGACCACAGAAGGTAGTGAGCTGTCTGTGTAGGGGACCTTCAACATACTGCCATCCTGAAATGACAGAGCCCACGTGAACCACACTGACATTAGCTGCCCCCCCACCCCCCTGCATCTTCTGCTGGATGAGACCTGGATCACACCTCACCACAAGGGCCCCACGTGGGTGGGGTACCCTGTTGGGGACCCGCAGACTTCTCAGAGGCCGCTGCCCTCCACCACTCCTGCCTCGGCGTGCTCCCTAACATCAGTGAGGGAGGGAGGAGGAAGCAGATCACCTAAAGGCCTTGGAGTGAGATGTAATGACATGTAAACATCTGTCGGGGTGACACTCAGGTGTGGCATGAGGTCATACTGACTGGTTCATCCTTCTGGATAGCTTCAGAGAGAATTCTGGGCTTGGGGCTACTGTGTCTTACATGCCTCCAACACAGCACAGGATGCCCTCTCAGCCGGGTAAGCACAGACCTAACCCTGCTTACTGCCTCAGGGAACAGTTTCAGCACTTTCGCAATTCAGCTTGTCGGCATGGCTGACCCCTGGCGCTCTTCCAACCCCACAGCCCCCTCCTACAGCATTGAAGCCTTCCCCCCAAGTTATAAACCCTGATTCCTATCACCGAGGACCCAGGAACCAAGGTCGCCCCAAATCGAACTCACTGCCATCGCGTTCATTCTAACTCATAATGACCCTTTAGCACTGGGTGAAGCTGCCCCGTTGGGTTTCCAAGACTGTCGGTCTTCACAGGAATAGAAAATAGTTGCTCTCTGAGAGCAACTGGAGGTCTCGAACTGCTGACCTTGCGGTAAGCAGTCCAGTGTAATCAGCTAGGGTTCCTGTGGAAGCTAGGTCTGTGTGGCAGTCACGTGCTTAAGTTAATTTCATGATTGAGATGTAGAGGTGGAGTCTAGCCTGTTCATCTGGAGATAGCCATTGAGTAGCCAATGAGGCCTCAATGTGGGCATAGCTTTCTCCTGAGACTTCTGGGAAATCTCGCGATATTTCCCTTGTGAAGATGAGAAGCTATCTCTCCAGTTGTTGGGAATTAGTCTCAGAGAAAAGGAATTACAGACAAGACAAGATGGCAGTGTCTGAGGAGCCAGAGAAGCCACACGGCTTTGCCCTGATGGAGCCAGACCTCTGAAGCTGGAGAGGCCACGTGGACACCCCTGCCAGCGATGAGTTGCTTCTGCCACCACTGGATGCTGTTGATGGACCCTGAGCCCTGGAAGTGAGGAGCCATGTGGAGACCCCTGCCAGCGCCGGGATTCTGCACCCACTGACCTGTGACTTCACGAGTCAGAAAGAGACATTATAGACTGATATCCGGCATATGGGCTAATATCAGACTTATGTCTTTGACCTGGACTAGGTTGGGATGTTTTCTCAGTGTCCCATTCCTTTCGTATATAAACCCTTTCCTTATTTCCACATGCGTGTCTATGAAATTTGTTCCTCTAGTCTATCCGGACTAACACAGTTTGTTTGTGCTTTCTAATCTGCAGTAGAACTCGCCTGAACTGGCTTCTTGCACACGCTCACCTTACCGTGCTGCCCCCTGGCCTTGCTCTCCATCGAGCAGCCCCAGGCTGTGGGAATGGATCCAGGTAACAACGCGTTCTGCCCACAAGGAGCCTGAGGCCTGCGTGCAGTGCTGTCACAGAAGCAGGGGATGGCTATGTACAAAGTCAGCCGTTCAAAGCCCCTGGTTGCTCCTCAGGAGAAAGATGACGCCATCTGCACTACATCCGGCTGTGACCAGTCAGAATGGACTTGACGGCAGTGGGTCAGTCGCAGGTTCTGCCCCTGGCTTCAGATGCACCTCACGGGGTGGCATTCCTGTCACTTGTGCCCTCTGACTGGAGGATGTGAATAAGTTGGGGGAGAGGGTCGTGAGGGTGGGGCCACAGAAACGCACGAAGCAGCAGCAGGCGCCCTGAGCATGGGGCAGAGAGCTCAGAGAGCTGGAGGTGCCGTGTAGCCCCCTGAAGCTGCCAGCAGAAGCCTTCAGTCACTCGATGAGCACAGCCAGAGCAGGCCCTGTCATCACAGGGTGGCCGTTTTGAAAGGCAGGTAAGTTCACACCAGGGAAGCATTCAGGGAGTTGGTTCTGTAGACAAATGGCTGAAGTGATACTGCCCGGAGGTGAGGGCAGCTCGTGTGACCGCATGCAACAGCAGGGAACTGACCCAAGGGCTTTCTGGACTGGAAGAGGTCCCAGGGCCGGACTGTCTGGCTTGGTGTCCTGTGGAACCCTTGGGGAGGATCGAACCACCAACCTTTCGGTGAGCAGCTGATGGGTTAACCGACACGCCACCAAGATGCCTTGATTGACTGGGAAATGGGCAGCACTTGACGGGCAGGTGGGTGGGCGGGCAGGCAGTTTGGTGGACGGCATGGTGGTTGTGTGGACCAGCAGATGGTTATGTGAGGAGACATGCGCTGCTCACAGTCAGAGAACCAGACACCAGAGACTGCTGAGGGCTGTCCTTGGGGAGCAGGCCACTGTTGGCTCTGGGAATGCTGGGGTAAAATGCCAACATTGGGCTACACATGCCTCTCCTTCCAGGGCTCTGGGACAAAGGGAAGGTGCTGTGTGCTTGAGCTGGCCATGAAGAAATGCAGGAGTCATACCCATCCCCCCCATCCCCTCCAGGGTTCAGTGGGAAAGGAGGCGCCGGTTAGGACAGGGGAGGGGTGCTACTCGCCCACAGTCTTTCCCCTCTGCCCAGCCTGTTCCCGGAACTCATCCCAAGGGCTGAAGAAGGAAGGAAGCTGCAAGCAGAGCTTGGCAATGTGGCATGCAGTCCCCTTTTCAGTAAACCGGGGGGCACCCTGGATGGGGCCTTTGTTCATCGGTTTACAGAGCGCATCCTCCTGGCAATACCGACACAACACAAACCACGGGCAGCAACAGAAATGGAAAGCAGAGCAGAGCCCCAGAAAGCAACCGACATGAAACCCCGGCCAAGCCTCTGGGAACGCACGCCTGCGCAGACGCTCTGCTGGGCATCTCGTTCCATGCACAGACCCCGCCCCTCGCCCCCCCACGCCGGTCTGAGCCCGTGGAAGCCGCACCAGCTCACCTGCCCTAGACGAGTCTGCCTCCCGGGGGACAATGTTGCTGCACCCTCACCACAGTGACTCTGCGGCTGCTTACTGCTCCCATTTTATAGGTGGGAAAGTTGAGGCCCAGAGGGTCTGAGTCGGACCCCATTGGAAAGTCACTCAGACATTCTGAAGGCACAGCCCCTGAGCTTTCCCAAAGTGTCCACTGGGGGCACTGACTTCATGGGTCCACTTCTCAGGAATGCACGGTACCTGTGCGCCCACCTCCCATCCCTGTCCCCACATCACAGGCTCAATGTGAAGTCAGTTTCCAGGTATTATTGGGAACCCCCTCCATGATCAGACTGCAGACATGCTTGTTTGCACAGCGCCTCAAATCCTGGACTTGTCTACACACACACACACACAAACACACACACTCTCCACTACACACACAAATATATAGACACATATACATTGACATACACACACATGGACACACTCCCACACACACATACAGACACAGACGCACACATACAAAAATACACACAGACACATACTAATACACACACACACACAGAGAGAGAGAGAGAGAGAGAGAGAGAGAGAGAGAAAGAGCGCAAGCTCTTTGGTGTTTACTCAGTGTCCAACCTGCCCTAGACACTGTTCTAGAGTCCCCAGCTGCCATCTCATTTAACGCTATAGCCCCATTGTAGAGAAGAAGAAACTGAGGTTCAGAGAGGCGGAGTCACAGACCGCAGGTTTGTCAGTAGAAGGGCCTGGCTTCGTGCCCAGAGCTGTCTTCCTTCAAGTCTGTCTCATTTTCCATCACTTCCTAACTCTCCTCTGTCATGGCTTGGTCCACAGGTGTGGCCACCCACTGAGCACGGCCCAGATGGTTTTCTTGGTGCCCAGTGAGTCTGTGAAGGCCTTCAGGACAATGACCTTCGCTCTCCAGCCTTGCTGGGCTGGGTGCACATGTGCTGCTCTGGACAACCCAGTCAAGCAAGCCCCCAAGGTCACATTCCCCGAGGTGGGGCTTCTGCACTGTTAGGAACAGGGTGCTGCAAATGATGAAGGTGACTTCTGATTCATTAGGGTAGTTTCTGTTTGAAGGGTGGCCAACTGCTTCTGGTGTATTTACAGAATCCCCCGAAGTTGTTTCAAAGAATCATGCCAGCACCAGTACAGCTGTGTACCCGGCCTGATGAGGTCCTCCACCATGCCAGCCAAGACGAGCCATTTAGCCACTCTGTATATTATTTCCTTGTTTGTAAAGTGGGAATAATGCTAGTACCTGAAGCATCCTTCCAGCCAGCCAGCGACCCATCCGTCCTCCCTCTTTCCATCTCTCTCAATCATTCTTCTCATCCCTCCCTCCTTCCCTCCAGCAAGCCATCCACTCATTGATCCATGCGTCCATCTTTCCACTCTTCCACTCAGCCTTCTATTCATGCATGTTCTTTTCTATCCATCCATCCACCCATCCATCCTTCAACAAATATGTATTACAGATTCACCGTGGTCAGGCACTGGGCTGGGCGTTTGAGGTCCATCAAAACACCACCCCTCCTGGAGCCTGCTTACCAGTGGGAGAGTGAGACACGACAGAGCACGTATGAGAGAAAAGCAAGACGGACAGAAGGTGAACAGCAGCAATGAAGCAGATCCGAACGAGGAGGCTCAGAAAGCAGAGGAGGAGCTGCAAGGTGTGATGAGAAGGCCGCAAGGGGGCCTCGCTGGGAGGGTGGATTGGAGCAGGAGCTGGGGACGGAGGCATCGGCCAGGAGGTCTGGCGAGCAGTCCTCAGGAGAGGAACAACGTGACCCTGAGGTAGGGGCACGGTCAGATGTCGAAGGCACAGGAGGGGCTGGACTGCAGAGAGCCAGGCGTAGAGATGTCGTCTCCAGATCCCTGTCCAGAGCTAGCTCACTCCCTAGGTGCCATGAGGAGCAAGGCTCGGAGGACCAAGGGCATTTGGTCTTGGAGGATGGTTTTCCTTTCCCAACCCGCCAGCTAAAGCTACATGCTTCTCTTCCTCCCCTTTGGGGTCCAGAAGCGTCCAGTGACTGGGTGTTTCCTTGCCCACCCCCTCAAGCTGTCCTTCAGCCAGCTGGGCTGCCCCAGAGTGCAGGAAGGGGGGTGGGGCAGGGGGAATAAGCCACTGTCCCAGCTCCCTGAGGACCCTGCCACCCTGAACCCAGTTCCACTTTCTAAGGTCACATGGGATAAGAAACACACACACGACATCCCCCAGGGAGGAAACGGAATCCAAAACAGGAACCACGACTTGCAGCCTTGCAGCAGAGGGAAGGGGGGGCGGGGGTGTGTGTCTGAGGTGCCCTGAGAAGGCTGGTGAACACAGGCCATTCAGAGCCCTACCCCCCACCAAGTAGGCATCTTCTGCCCCCATTGAGACCACACCCACTGCTTGCACCTCTCATAACAAGCCGGGAAGATCATTCCCGAGGCGGGGGGTGGGGGTGGGTGGGGGGCGCGGTGGGACAGATGCCTCTTTGAGGATGCAGAGGAACAAGAGGTGTGTTCCAGCAAATCTGCCCACCGGAGTGCCCCAAACCAACCACCCAAGCCCACCCACAGAGTCCATTCTAGCTCTTTCTGAACCCGGGCGGCATTCTGAGGCTGCCAGTCTTGACAGGAGCTGCCAGCCTCGTGGGTTTGAGTGGCCCCACCAACCTTGTGGACAGCAGGGCACCTTACCTATCAGCTTGTCTCCTGGCAGAAGAGCTGGAGAAGTACATCACCCTGGCACCCAAGTCAGTGGTGCCCAGAGGCTTGGACCACCTCAAGGTCTGCTTTCCAACCCAGCCTCCCCCATGAAATGAGGATGGAGACTGCAAAGGGCTGGCCTCACAGGGTCGGCTCAGACTGCCGAATTCATTACTCACTGGCACAGCGGCGAGTTCCTGTTACTCTGATACCACAAAGGAACCAGAAGGCTCAGGACTTAGGATCCCAAGCCAGAGAGTCAGGAAGGCATAGCAAGTCTGCAGAGAGAGGCAGAGGCGCGCATCCTGTCGTGAGCCAGCACCTCTCTGGAGCCCCGGTGGGCTGTCGGGTGGCTTTGTGTCTGAAGATGAAATGCCGTCGGCCATCAGCTTGAAGAAGAGGACACTCTCTGGTGGATTTGCTTTCTTCTTTTTCTCTCTCCATCCCCACCCCCCTTCTCCCCTTTGTCTGTCAGTCTCTCTGTCTCTAGGTCTGTTCACCTCTTCTCTCTCTCCATCTCTCCCTGAGTGTCTGTCTCTTGAGGTGCATGCATGTGCACACCAGCACACATACATAGGACACGTGTCCATGACAGCATGCACATGCAGGAGCACGGGCACATGCGCACACACGCACAGTGCCCTTTGTTCTCCCGGTCTCCACCATGCCCTTTGGCCCAGATTGGGCTTGTGCTGCAACACCCCCCCCCCCCCACTACCCCTGCCATGTGTGCCACTGTGAGCCTGGAGAGACAGAATCCTCAGGCCCATCTCTTGCACCAGGGCGCCCAGTGCCGAGCATGCTGGGAACAAACCGAGCAGCACGCCCTCCTCCTGTGTGAGCCCTTTAAGCAGGGTGGGGGGAGCAGGTCAGCTCCACGAGTCTGTGGCTCCTGCTACCTCTGCCAGCACTTCCACTCAGGCTTAGGACAGGAACGACTGCACCGACCTCTGTCCTTCCAGCGAGGCAGTAAAACCCCACTCCCCCGAACCAGGTGGGGGGGGGGGCGACTTACCACCATGGCTCCTGTGGCTGGGGACCCGAGTGGGTGCGGGGAGCTGTAACCTGTGGCAGGCCCACCCGAAGAGGACCGCGTCCTGGTGGCCTTTCTCCAGCAGAGTCAAGGAGATCTTCCTGGCCAGAGCCTCGGCATCAGGCTCCTGGAGCAGGGCGTGGTGGTAGGCTGTGGAGAGACACTCCCGCTCCAGCAGGCCGTCTAGGAGGGTCTGCACCTGGCTGGGTGACTGGCTGGACAGCAGGCTGCGGACCCGGGCCAGGATGGTCTGGAAGTGATTCATGGCAGCTGCCTCGGGCCGGAGCCTGGGATCTCTGCTCCCCTGGCCTGTTGCATCCAAAACATGAAGTGAGAAACAGGATGGGCTAACCTCTGCAGTGGATTCCTGTTTAGGAAGATTTCCTCATTCGCATCCCAGGCTGGGGCACCCGATGGAAGTGACGGGTGGAAATGGGTCCTGGGTGATTCAGAGTCCGTGGACTTTCCTTGGGTACCACCCACTTGCCTGCCCTAGAGAAGCCCACACAGTCTGTGGTTCCCTCCCAGGCAGTCCAGTGTCTGCTTAGAGGAAAGGGCCCAGCGTCCGTGCTGTGGAACGGAGGCAGGCAGGGCAGAGATGCTTGGCAGGAGGCCTTGGAAGGAATCCGCTTGGGTCCCAGTCTCAGCCCCACCGCTTGCTAGTCATGTGACCTCCAGCAAGTGGCTGAACCTCTTTTAGCTTGACCCTGCGTCTGCGTCTGCATCTGCACAAGGGGAACTGTATCGCAGGGGCTTGGTCCCCACCAACGGAGATAGTAAGTATCTGCACCCCAGTGTCCGGGACACATGAGACGCTGTTTTTTAAAAATTTTATAAATGCGTTTTTTTTTTTTATTGTGAATGAGGGGGTCTCTCTGTGTGTGTTAACCTTTCAGACCATCAACTCTGCATTCAACAGCCCACACTCCCCAGCAGCTTTCATGCTCTATCCTCCGTCCTCCCCTGAAGTCGGTGCTCCCTCTTATGGACTGCTCCCCCTCCCTGCCACCCAAGTCAACACCTGCCAACCTTCTAGTCTGTCACTTCATCTTCCACCTTTGTTCTCCCTCCCTTGGGTCCCTCCAAGGTCGCGTCTCTGGTATGGACATCTTTGTTGTGGTGGTTCTTCCCATCGCAGCGGTCTCGGACTGCCCTGGCCCTCTTGTGACCGACTAACCTCACGAGCACCGTGCTCACCAGGCCCACGCATGCCAGGGCTTGTTTCCTGGCCTCCCCCTTGTTTCTTAGCGACAGCATTGGATCGTGTCTATGGACCAGGGTTCCTTCATCCATTCTCCTCCTGGTAGTCCCTTGGGGGGTTTCCCACTTCTTGCCATTGCGAACAGTCCCACGATGAACACAGGCGTGCACGTGTCTGCTCATGTTGTGGCCCTTAGGTCTTTAGGAAACATGCCCAGCGGAGTGATTGCTGGATCGTGTGGCATTTCCATTCCCAGTTGGTTGAGGCAGCGCGTTATCACTTTCCGCAATGGTTGTGCAACACACAGGACACTGTTATTAGTGTTTTGTTTTGCTTTTGCTTCACTAAAAAAAAAAAGCCCCATTTTATTGGGGGCTTATACAGCTCTTGTCACAATCCATCCACCCACCCACTGTGCCAAGCACATTGTACGACTCTTGTCAGGCCCCAGGTTTAACCTCATTCAGATCCCAGTGTCTTATTCTGCAAACCCCACCTCCACCGCCCCCCACCCCCAAACTCCAAAGGAAACAATTTCACTGGGTTGTCTTGAGAGCCACAGGGACAGGAAGGGCTTGGCCCTGGGCTTGACGTGCATTCAGCAAGGTGTATTTCACCGTGTTTATCCCCATTTTACTAAGGAACAAAGCAGAGACCTTGACTCAAAGCAAATCTGTTTCTCAAACGGACCCTTATAACCCCCTCCCTATTTTCTTGTTCATAACTTCATAAGTGATTGCTCTTTGTGCTCCTTCAGTAAGACCCTGTGATTGGTTCCCTTCCTGGCCTCGATTCTATCATCTTTCTGATGGGACCATCAGCATTGTTCACATACATGAGGCCCAGAAGGACTTCCACTTGCCTATTGGCCTTATTTCAGCAAAGGACACCTTCCTGAAAGCCCCAAAGTGGGACCCCAGGGGGCAGAGCCTGGAGGGAAGGCAGACATGGATGATGGGAATGTTGCTGGGCAACTGTAGGTTTATTGTGCCAACCTGGCCAATAGGAACATGTGGGACTAATAAGGTCCCAGTTTGATTGAAGGGCAAAGAGATAAATGGCTTGGCAAGCCCTGTCTTTTTCTCTTTTGCTCTCTGGTGATCAGACCAGCATGTGGCTGCTAGTTCTCTGCCTCAACGTGTGAGCTTCACTGTGGATCATATCACTAGACCTTGAGGTTCCTTCAAGACCTGCTTCACCATGCTGCTGGTGTATGCATCACTTGAGTTTGGGATTGTTGGATTCTGTCATCTGGCTGAATGTTGGTGACTTGCCCTGCTGTTTGCTGCCTGTGGCCAGACTGCCTGCATTACTCTACAGAAGACTCAGCCATCTGCTCCCTTGGTCTTGGACCCAACAAGTGAGTTGAAAGACTTCCACAGAAGTGAGTTGAACTGAGTCCTCTGTACTGCTGTGTGGACTAACTAGCTCCCATATTCCTTTGTGCTGTATATTTCTATCCATATATATGACCATAAGTGTCCCGGTTTTGTTTCTCTAGAGAACTCTGTCTAAGACATCCCCTCATAAGTTTAGCCTGAGGATATGTCCCATCAGTGTCCTATAGGGCAGCAAAACGTATGAAGAACCTGGAGACAAAGTCTGGGGCAGCCATACCCACTGGAGAGAATCCCTGGTGGCACAGTGGTTACATTTTGGGCTACTACCTACAGGTCAGCAGTTTGAAACGAAACTCCAAGAGTTAAAGGTGAAGCTTCCTACTCACATAAAGAATTACAGACTCACATGAAGAAGCCTGTGTGATCAAGAGGTGTCGATTGGATCGAGTCTGAGACATCGGAAGGCCCCAAAACAAACAATCATATTGATGCAAATGAGTGGAGACCTATAGCCCATTTGTAGACAATTGGACATCCCCTCACAGAAGGGTCACAAGGAAGGGACGAGTCAGTCAGGGTGCAGTATAGCACTGACGAAACATACAACATTCCTCTGGTCCTTTAGTGCTTCCTCCCTTCCATTATCATGACCCCAGTTCTGCAGTACAAACCTGGCTAAACTGAAGCATGTACACTGGTACAGATAAGAGCTCTCAACACATGGAATCCAGGACAGATAAACTTCTCAGAACAGTAATGGGAGTAGAGATACCATGAGGATAGGGGGAAGGTTGAAGGAGAAAGGGGGACAAAGGATAAGCGATCACAATGGTCAAAGTTAGCCACCTGTGAGTGAAGGATGACAGCAAGGGTGTAAGAAATGAAAATAATTATAATTTATAATTTACCAAAGGGTCACATGGGTGGGATGGTGGGAGAAGGGGGCAAGGAAGAGCTGATACCAAGGGCTCAAGTAGAAGGAAAATGTTTTGAAAATGATGATGGCAACATATGTACAAGTGGATTGTTATAAGAGCTGTCAGAGCCCCAATAAGGTGATTTGCTTTTTTTAAAAAGAGAGTCACAATCTCGGAAACCCACAGAGGCGGATCAACCCTATCCTGTAGGGTCACTGTGGGCCATGATTGACTCGATGGCAGGGAGGAAGGGAGATAGCCTCTGGGACAGAGAGGACAGAGTCCTGCCTGTTGGTTGTCAACCAGTGGATTTCGATTTGTGGTGACTGCATGTGAACAGAGAGGAGCTGCTCCATGGGGCTTTCAGTTCTGCGGCCATAAAGAAGCAGATTACCTTCCTAGATTGCCTTCCTAGGTGCCTCTTAGTGGGTTTGAACTGCCAACCTTTTGGCTGGTAGCTGAGCACTTCATGATCTGTACTACAAACAACTCTTTGAGGTAGGGTGGGGGCCCCAGACCCTGTGTATAGACTGCCCTCAGCATACTTCGCTGATCTGTGAACCAGGTATGGACAGACGCTGGGCAACTCAAAACTAAGACGCTAAGATCTGGACGGATGTGATATGCCAGCTATTGTGGGGAGAGAGGGAGAACTTGCCATTTGATCCCTTCAAGGTTAAGTGGCTGATTTAAAATGCTAATAGCAATAACAGGGCGCATCTACAAGGCATCATTCATAGCCTCCACTAAGCAATTCCTCGAATATGAAGACACAGGAGAAAGTGGTCCGTTCTCCAAAGAAAAACCAACCAACAGAAATGAATCCCATGCTCATCTTGAGGCTGAGGACATGGCTACAGACATCGACCTCCCCCCCCCTCCCCAGGTGAGGATGAAACACCCAACATGGAATACAGAATCCAGAATGAGGGGGAGTTTTTTTGGTCACTTGTAAGACGACCTTCTCCTTTCCCATCCATCCCGTCACTACCCGTCATGTGTTAAGTCAGAAGAACAAAAAGGCCAGTGCTGGGCTCCACTAGGCCACTGACTCACTGTGCCACCACAGGCAGGACACTTCCTCTCTCTGGGCCACAATGTTGTCACCTAAGAAACAAGTAGGTTGGCAGACACGGTCCTGAGGGTTTCCTTCGGTTCTGAGCCATGGAGAACTGCAGAACCCACTCATCTCGGAACTCTACGAGGAACTCAAAAACCTCATTTCCATCAAGTGGATTCCAACTCACAGCAGCCCTGTGCAACAGCAGAGGCCTGCCCCTGTGGGTGTCCGGGACTGCACATTTCTATAGGAATAGAAAGCCTTGTCTGTCTCCCTCGGAGTGGTTGTGATTTCGAGCTGGTAGTCTTGGGGTTAGCACTCCAGTGTGTAACTATTATGCCACCGCAGCTTCTAGAGACTCCTAAGACCACCAGGATGCAGCCTGGCCTATCTTGGGGTCATTCTCCTCCCTCTGTGAGCTGTTTCTCAAATTACCTAAATCTGTACTGCTACTTACTTGACACTTTGCTTTAATCTGACTCTTTCAGAAAAGTCCACCTCGCCAGGCAAATGGGCCTGTCCGCCTTAAAACCAACCTGTCAAACAGAAAATCCTTACATCTGGGCCAATAAGCAATATTGTAATAGATATCAATATTATGACGTTGCCATCTTACTTGGATCCACAATCAGCGCTCGGGGAAGCAGCAGTCAGGAAATCAAACCAGGTATTACATTGGGCAAAGCTGCTACACAAGACCTTTCCAACGTGCTCAGAAGCAAAGAAGTCACTTTCAGGAGGAAGGGGTGTCTGACCCAAGTATTTTCAACCATCTTGAAGCATGTTGTGTTAGTCTGGGCAGATTAGAGACGAAAATCCAGGGAGACTCAAATGTGTAAAAGAAAGAGCTTTGGCTGAACCCCGGTGGCACAGTGGTTGTATGCGGGACTGCGGCCCACTGGGGTGGACGTTCAATTCCAGCAGTGGCTTCACAGGAGCAAAGGCTGGGCCTCCTACTCCCACTGCCAGGGGGCAGTGATGTTCCCCCCCCCAAAAAAAGAAAGAGCTTTATATACAAGAGCAATTGAATATTGAGAAAAAATTCCAGCCCAGTCCAGATAAGTCCCAAAGACTCATAGGCCCGATACCAATCTATACCAATCTATAGATACCAAGCTCTTCAGACTCACAAAATACATGCAATGATGCTGAATGCAGGGAAATCACAGACCAGTGGGTGGGAAGTCTTGTGGATCCAATGGCATTGTAAGCATCTCAACACTGGTAGGGATTTTCATGTGGGTCTCTCAAGTTCAGGCACCACCAGGTGTCTTGTCAGCTGCAGTGTCTCGGGCAGTGAGTCTGTGTCTTATCTCCAGCGAGCTATTTATCTCCTCAGTGCCTCCAAATGCAGGCAGCAAGCTGCCACCTGAGTAATAGGCTAAACTTCACTCTTCACTCTTAATCCTCTCAAATTGACAATAGGTTATGTTACTACCCCCCACACACGTGAAAGCTAGATGATAAATAAGGAAGACTGGAGAAGAACTGATGAAATTGCATCATGGCATTGACAAAGAAAGCTGAAAGTACTATGGACTTCTAGAAGAAGAACAGAGTGAAAGAGAATGACCCTCCATGATATGGATAGAGACGCTGGCTGCAACAATGGGCTCAGAGATAACAATTGTGAGGATGGGGCCGGGCGGTCAGTGTTTGCTCTGTTGAGCACAGAGTCACTATGAGCTATAACAGATTCACTGGCAACATCCACACAGCCTACCCCCAACATCAATGCTTCATCGAGAGTAGAATGGACAAGCAAATCCCAAGATATTCTTCTTTTTTGGTGGGGGGGGGGCATCACTGCCCTGGTGGGAGTAGGAAGTCAAGCCTTGCTTGCTCCTGGAGAGCTGCTGCTGGGTTTGAACCGCCAACCCTGTGGGCCACAGTCCCTCACACAACCACTATGCCACTGGAGGTTGGCCCCCAAGATATTCTTATAACTAAGTCCTCCACAAAAGTTAAAATCCATGTATGAGAACTAGGTTTATAAACACACAAAGCTCAAAGATTCATCGAGCGAAAAACCACCTACAGTCTCCTATGTATTACTTAGGTATGAGTTAAATGAGGAGCTTCAATACGATTGTGAGGAAGTGAAATTAAAAGATAATGAAATTTTTCCCATGCACCTTTTGAAACCCCCTCACATACCATATAATCAAATGGCACACCGCAGTGGGCAAATAAATCTACTGTAAAACATTCCTTTAAAGTGTTAAACAGCAAAGGTGTCATTTTGAAGACTAAGGGTCCCCTGACCCAAGCCATGGCGTTTTCTATTGCCTCATATGCATGTGAAAGTTAGATGAGGAGTGAGGAAGACCGAGGAGGAATGAGCCCCACTGAACGATGCTGCAACAAGATTAATGTTGATAGGCAGGCGGACAAACACGGTCCTGCTCCGTCAATGCCCTATATGCTGTATTAAGATATGTATTTTTCTGGCAAACCTGTCGATGGACATATTGTTTCATTTTTTTGCTTCTGTTTGTTCATATTGGGGTCTATTTCAAAGGTGCTATGTCATTGGGGTCACCCTCTTGAAGTTGTGTTATATGCTTTTCTGTTTTTCGGTAAATGAAGCCCAGGATTGATGAATGGGACAGCGAGCAGAACAGGGGTTTTGGAGGTGGGGACAGTACAGTGGTGGTGGTGAGGGGGCTGGAGGGGGAAAGAGATGTCCGAAAGAAAAAGAATGTTTGGAAACGGATTGTGGTAGCAATTATTGTACAATTCTGTTTGATGTGATTCAATTATGGAATTATGTGATAATACATATTAACTCCTAATTAACAAGAACTTATAAAAACTACCATAAACTGGTTTATAAGAGAATGAAAACAGCCTAGCAAGCATGATACAGATTTTATTCCCTGACTACAAGGTAGAAGTTAATAATAAGATGGTAATTAGAAGAATTAAAGACAAACTGTGGAGACGCAAGAGTACATTGAGTAGTAAAAGAGTTGGCTAGGGGAGAGGGAAGGGAAATATGGGAAACTGGTACTGGAGGCCTAAGTGGAGAGAGGATGTTTTGAGAGTGATGATGGCAATAGGTGTGCAAATATGGCCTGCATACAGATGATGTCTGTATGGATCGTGATGGGAGTTGTATGAACCCCCAATAAAATGATTCATTAAAAAAAATATATGTGGGAAGCTAGCACTGAGGGAAATAAGACGAGAACTGTAGTTCCTAACTTATTACAGAGGGAATCTGGAAAGCCCATATTCCACAGTAGGAAAGCCTCCACTTCAGTAAGTTTAAAGTGAAGTCCAGGCTGAGCCCCGGAGGCGTAGTGGTTGTGCGCGGGACTGCGGCCCACTGGGATGGAGGTTCATTTCCAGCTCCACGGAGCAAAGGCTGGGCCTCCTAATCCCACCACCTGAGGGCAGTGATGCACGCCCCCCCCCCAAAAAAAATAAAGTGAAGTCCAAGTACATTATCCTGCTTTAAAGACCATTCCCACAGATTCTCCCCTAATTAACCCTAACACTTTGAAAAGGTCAAGCAGCCCTTTCACAGGGGTCGCCTGAGACCATCAGAAAACACATATTTCCAATGGTCTTAGGATCTGAGACACCACTCCTCTCGCCATCTCTAGGCAGCCGAGATACAATCAGATACGCCCACATACAAGTGCCCGATGTGAAGATGGTTACCTATGCTACACCATGCTTCAAGACAACATTTTATTTATTTGTAATTAGAAATGAATACTTCACAATATATAATAACAACAACAACAAAAAAAGAGTTGGCCAGAGTAATGATCATGCCAGCTTCATCATTAGGTCCCTGACAGGGGGATTCTGGGAAATGTGCTGGCTCCCTGAAGAGCAGCACGTCGTTATTTGAGGTGGATCAACAAGAATGACTCCAGGGCGTCATCCCAAACTGATTGTGTTCCACGTGGCCCTGGCAGCAGTGAATGGCTGCGGTCCAGTCAGACACCTGAGCCCCAACCACGACGAGGCTCCATTCCCCCGAACCTTGAGGGTGTGCCACCCTCCTGAAACTGCCTCATGTGCTGGTCTCATGTCACTGGCCTTGTGAATTCCATGTGCCTTGGGGGAAATCCAAGAAGAAAGGGCATCTGTCCACACCCCCAGGCAAGGTGACTCAGGCTGAGGTGGGACCAGCTTCAGTCCTGGGCCTTCCAGTTGGGGTAATTTTCTCTCTGCCTACAGTATCCTTCAGAAGCTCCAAGTAAGATTTCTCTGGGGTGCTGTTCTGCTTTGATGCTTTCTCCTCCCTAAAAATATCTTTATTTAGTCCTTTTTCACAGCAGATAACTTTAGGGAGTACAAATGACTAACCTGATAGTTAGGTCCTCTCCGGTATATTGTTTAACCTCCGTAGTAGTTGCTGTTGAGTGAAAAGCTGCCAAATGAGTTTCTGTTTGGGGCAGAACTTCCCTTTCTTGCTGACTTCTTTTAATATCTTTCTTTTGCCCTGTTGCCCTACCTTTCTGCTCCTGGAAACAGCTACAGTCTCGGAAACCCACGTGGGGTCACTGCATCAGCATCACTCGATGGCAGTGAGTTTGGTCTTGAGTTGGCCGTCACATAAATTCCGGTGCACGGTGACCTATAGGACAGGCAACAATTGCCCTTTGGGTTTGCGAGGCCACACATCTTTCTGGAAGCAGAAAGCCTCATCTCCCCCCCACTCCCCCCCACCTCCGCAGAGAAACTGGTGCATTCCACTACACCACCCACCAGGGCTCCTTTTGAATGAATTCAGACCACAAACCCAGAGTGACCCCCCTGTGATGACAGACTCTCCCCTCACCCTCAGACGCAGACAAGCAAAGCTCACAGTTGCCTCTCCTGGCCAGGAGGATTTTGTCCTCACTCCCTCCTTCCCAGGGAGGGCAGTCCTTCGAGGTTCCAGCTGGGTGTAGAGCAGAGGTCCACATGAATTCTCCATGGAAATGTAGATGTCACAGGGGACATCTGTGTTTGGTAGAAACCCTCAGGGGAAACCTGGCTTGTGTATGGGTTCATCGCCTAGCACCCTGACCCCCAGGCCATTTTGGGAGTCTGTGGATTCCTCACCTCAGTGTGGAGCAACAGTGGACTTTAAAAGAGGCTTTCAAGAGTTTTCTTAAGCATTTGGCTTGGTTCAAGGGGCAGCCATCAGGCTATCTGCCCAATAATGCCAGAATTAGAAATCCTTTTATTACTTTCAATATATAAATGGAGTCAGGATTAGTAAGATTCACTAGCTTTCTTAGCTCTATTTCTCATGGAACAGAAGCCCTGGTGGTGCAGTGGTTAAATCCTCTGCTGCTATCCTAAAAGTTGGTGGTTCCCACCCACCCAGCAGTCCCCCAGGAGAAAGATAAAGGAAGAAGGTGGATCCCACACCTCCAGCCTGCCATGAAGGTGGGGGAGGTGTTATTCCAGATGCACAAGGAGGAGCAGGTTTAGGTTTGGAGTCAGTAGGAAGGAGAACACGATGATGAATCGTGGTTAGGTGGCTGTAACGTTGGTGCTCCACTTCTGCAAAATACTATGCATTGGGACCCAATGATGACATCAGTAGCCCTCCTTGAGCAAAGTCCTTGGTTCCTCAAACTATAAATCTTTGACCTGATTTCCAGTAGCTGAAATCAATGACCCAGTAGATGCTGTAAGTTTCTTCCGTATCTGTCTTTGACAAGTTTATAACAAATAAAAACACAGGCTACATAGTTCCAAGCCTCGAACCAAACCTGTTCCCAGCATGGAATTTCCAACTCAAGGTGACTTCATGTGTGTCACAGTAGAACTGTACTCCAGAGAATTTTAAATTGGGGCTGATTTTTCAGAAGTAGATCATCAGGCCTTCTTCTCAGGTGCTTCTCCAACCACGAACCTTTTGGCTCATCTTTTTGCTGACCACTTGCACTCTGCCCCCACCCCCACCCCCACCCTCCCACCAAGAGATGCAGCATATAAAGGTCTAGCGGCCATGGAATCTCTCTGCGATTCCTGCTGACCTCTAACACAAAGCTGCTCTTCCTGGAATGGCACCCCCTCCACCTATGCGGCCAGCTTGGCGATGTGGGGCCCAACTTTCTCCTTTCCCTCATCTCCTCTCTACATGCAGCCCGATCCTGGATCATTTGATTCTTGGCCAGTGCATTTCTGGGAGTTCTCTTCATCTCTACCAAGTCTGACTCCTTCTCAATACCTCTCACTAGAACCTAGCTATCAAAGGGTCTTCATCTGATAGGACTTTATTGGCAATTCCGTCCTCCTCACCCCCCTGTGGTAGGTAGCAGTATCATCCCCAGGCTCTTCAACTGAAGAAGCTGATGCTGCTACGGGTGAGTGCGGGGTGCAGAGCCAGAGAGTGGTGGAACCTGAATCACTGCAATGGTTTAATCAAGAACCCATATCTTAACTGCCAGCCTCCACCCTCTGAAGCTTCTTTCTCTGACTTCAGCCTCATCGCACCCCTACCCTGAACTTGAGTTTCTTCTCTTCCAGAAGCAGCTAGAAGGATCTTTCAAACCGGCAACCCTGATCATGACACGACTCAGATCGAAACCTTCCAGTGGCTTCCCGTGCCCCTTGGGATGAAGTGTCAGTTCTTCATGAAGTCTCTTTCTCACATTCACATCTTCGTTTGTTATCATGCGACATTACTCTTTGTCTTATTCTACGGAGTTCTGGCCATGCCACAGGCCCCTCAGGGTATCCAAAAAGCAAGCCATGGTTTTCCAACCCTCTGAAACTTTGGCTTACATTATTCTCAACTGCATCACTTCCTCCCTCTTCTTTGATGGACTCTTTTACACCCTTCATACCTAGCCAGAAAGTGGGTCACACAGTTGTAGAGACAGGCAAGTTCCAAGTTCGTGGGTCAGCTCTCAGACTGGAGGCTTCTCCTGCAGAGGCCGGTGAACCCAAGACTGTCAGGTTAGCGGGCAGACTTTTGGCTACAGAGGCGAATGAATCCGAGGTCTGTAGGTAAGATGGCAGGCTACTGAAAGGTCCTAGGATCAATGTGCAATATGGCCACTGGCTCAAGTCCAAATGCGTAGGACTGAGCAAAAACAAGTAAGGTTTCCCACAACATCCACTCACACTGGAAGCAGGTCGTGCCCACAAAGATATCTCATCATGGGGAAATATTAGGTCTTAACTGCCAAACCGCTGAGAATCCTGGACTAGCCAAGTTGACACAAAGCCTTAAGACTCACAAAGGATATCGATATGCTGGATGGAACCTGATGTTTACATAAGGATAAAGCCTATAGGTTAAGATAATAAATGGCCAGGCAATTAAAATTTTCTATTTTAAAACAGGTTTCTTAGGTTAAACTCATATATTATATAATTTATTCACTCAATGATATTAAGAAGAGTTGAAGAAACAATACCATGACCTATTTTAGGACATTTGCTTCTTTCTTTACTCATTATTATTAGCTTCCCATTTCTCCTCAACCTCCCTGCCATACCCCTCAAGGAACCATTGTGACTGTCTCTATAAATTTACCTGTCCAGGATTCCTTAAAAAAAAATACAAAAATCAAGCAAACAAAAAACAACAACAACAACAAAACTGGCTGCACAAGGTAAAACAGAGAAAAATAGCAATAGAAAAGAAAGCAGAGGATAGTTAAAAACTAGAACCAATTTGAAATGGGTCAAAAAGGAGATTAAATGATAAAGTGTTAAAATTTAACTTAAGTTCATATGCAATAATCCTTGTTTAAATTCACTCACCATGATTACAATGTATGCACAGAGGGTATGCACCAGAGGCTTAATCCATATGTATTTCTCCTTCACTTAAAAAAAAAAAGCATAAACAACTTTAAAACAGGTCAAAAGGTGATCAAATGATAAGACAGTACATTTTAAACTAACTACATCCCAGGGACCTATAGCGATAGGAGTCTATAAGTACGATAACAATCTATAATTAGACCCGGTACTCGAGCCACCATAATGTACCCTACAATGTCCTCTGTCTAATAACAAGGCTAATCACATCCCTCCACTATGGTCAGAGGGGATTCATCTGAGGTTCAGTCCATGTGTCGACACTGCAAATATATTTTGGACCTCCACTGTCATCCATAACCTTCTGCAAGCCAGATGTTCATATTTAAAATCCTGATACCATCCCCTTCTTTGGAGTTGGATTTTGATTATCTACAATTTGGGGGTCACACAGGCTGCTGTGCTTCTTCTGTGTGGACTTAGTTTAGTGCCTTATTTAGATGGATGCTCGTTTAAAGACAAGTCTTTAAGACCCAAGACGCTTTTTTTTTTCTGATGTTGCTGGGGACCCTCTTGTGCCTCCACCACACTTAGCGGTCGCACGTGTGTCATCAGTGCTCACTTTTTGAGGTAAGGAGTAAACAGGGGCAAGTCATAAGAACCACCTATGCTTAGATTGGGGTTTATAATTAAGTGAGAGATGTAAGTCCATTCGTCTAGCTATGGTCTATGCAAAAGCTCTTGTTCATTTTAGAAACATCATTAGTACTTTATGTTCCAGAACATTATCACTTCCCTGGGGCATAAGGTAATTCTATTAAAAGACTGCGGAGAAAAGGAAATTAGACCAACACAGGCTAACTACAAACCACAATGTGTGAGCCGTTGACTTGTACAGATTACGGTCTTAAGTGACTGGACACTATTTACACAAATAATGGGTTGTGTTAATAGGGAAAAACTTTCAGTGGCATTAAGAATGGCAGAACCACACTTGCCAGATGAACACTTATCATAATAAAGCAAGGAGGGCATTAAAATACTTAGTATATGATAGCCTGGCTCACTATTCTTTGGACACCCTCAGGGCAACAGAACTGAACTGAAGTCCAACAGACCACCAGGTCTGTACCTTTGTGAAGGTAGTCATCTGCTTCTTTTCATGCTAGGGAGCTTCAGCCTCAAGTCCAAGGGCTACAGGTAAGTTTGAGGTCAAGCCCAGTTCACTTCATAGGGTTTTCACCTTCTGGTGTGGCCTTTGAAGGGTGTTGTGCGGCTCAGAGAAATAGAGTATATTCTACTCTTGGGTTCTATAAATGTATTAGGTTTCTGTTTTATTTTTCCTCGAACAAGATGTTGTTCCTCCCTCTTTTCCTACCAACAGATAGGCAACCGCCTTCTGGGAGACATGTATGGCCCCACCCACCCCCTCTTGACTTGAATTTCCAGTAAGGTTGGCTTTTTACTCTGGAAGGAATGTCTGTGGATTTGGGGTGACCCCAGCACAATGCTGTATGCCAGTAACTGAATAGTCCCCCTCTGAATCTTGAAAAGCCGACCCCAGGTGAGGTGCAGGCTTCTTTGTGGTTACATTTTTTTTCTTACACGGATGGCTTTATGCATTGGGTTGCTCATCACAAGGTCAGTCGTTGGAAACCACCAGATGCCCTGAAGAGGAAAGATGAGGCATCCTGCTCCTGTTTCATTTATTGTTGTTTTGTTATGGCTGTTTTTGTTTTAATTTTTATTTTAAGCTTAATATTACTCCTGTCCTGAGTCATACATTTTTGCTTTCTTTAGCTTCTTCCAGAAGATCTTTTTCTTTCGTGCAACCCCCTCTTCTGGTTTAGGAACAATGTGTTCCTTTTCGGTGGGTTCATTTCCATGTGGCAGGAGGAGCTCGTGTGTGGGTTGATTCAACCATGAGCTCTGTAAGTCTGTGGCGCCTCTTGAGGCCTTGTTCACCTGGATGTGCTCAACGAGCAGAGAATCCACATCTCAACCTTTAAGGTCAGCATTGCTCTCTGTACTTTTAAGCAAGTGCAGCAAACAGTCAGCAGTCTTGTGGGGTGACTGACCCTGGGTCCAAGCCTACAGCACTGTTCGGCACATCTACCCACTCCGCCATGGGAAGGGCCAAAGGCAATATGCTGCCTCTACAAAGTGATGTCTTTCAAATCCTTGGTGGCCTTCAGATATGCATACCCCTGACGGACTGTGCAGTTTCATGGGTATTCTTGAAATGGACCCAGAGATTCAACCCTCCTGACTTGCCTGTTTTCTTGGTCGAGCGAATAGTGAGCCATGTTGGCAGATCACGTCAGTCTGCTACAGAAAGAGGACTCTCCTGTGAAAAGTGACAATGTCAACGACCCACAGGGGCGGTTCTGCCCTGTGAGAGAATGAACTGGATGCAACTGAGTTTGGTGTTTCTCTTTTATCGACTCCATCGTGGGATAGGGAGTGGGAGGCAGTTCATGAATACTGAGATTTTCACTAAATCCTCCCTTGGGATTATCATAGTTTCTTTCTGCCAATAATGATGTGATTAATTGTTCTATTCTAGTAAGTCATAGGACCTGGCAGAGATTATGACTCTGTCAGGACTTAGTGAACAATACTAATGAATGAGGAAACGCACAAGAACTCAACCAATCAACTCTCTGACTGGGTCTTCGCAGACCTGGCTCTGTTCTCTGAGACAGTCGTGGCTTGAGTTTTGGTTTCACTAATAGTTTCACAGGTGGTGGAAAGCCAGCCCAACAGATTTACTTTCCAGAGGTTGACTCTGTTTTCTCTTAGTAAACTCAGTCTGGAATTTGTCTACCTACCTCTCCTGGTCTCCCTGATCAACGAGGTAGCTTTGGGGGTTCCAGGAGCAGCTAGTTTAGCGGTATCTTTAGAAGCTAGGATGCCATGACTTCATCTCACTTACTTGGGGCAGCAGGAGGGACAAGTCTCTGGAAAAAGAGACCCTGCTTTGAAAATCTGATGTGATCACTGATAGAAAAAATAATCTAGAACCGTGGGAAACTGTGGATCCTACTCTACCTTAAAAGCTAATAACAATTAACCCACAATGGAAACTCACTGAAGAGCCACAGAAGGCCAGAAAGGCTGCCAAGTGACCAGACACTGCTTCTGTCTTCTAAAGGTGCTCTGTGACTCCAGAGGAAACACTTCCGCTCGAGTAAGATTATGGAAGCCAGTGCCCTGCTGCCAGTGTAGCAGAAAGGCTTTTGCGACAGTTTCAGGGTGTTACCTGCAGGCTGGACTGGGAATAGGAAGTTCAAAGTAGTGTAGCAAGAACCACATGGTCCAAAGTGAAATTTCTTGTTTACTTTTCTTGCTGTAAATTTGAATTTTTTCAATAAAATTTGAATTTTATTGAAACAGCTTTTGATGTCTGAGCATTTTCCTTGAAGTGTATAGAGATTTGTTTTTCCTTTTGGGCATCCCTGCTCTCCGGCGGTGGGAGTAGGAGGCCCAGCTCCACTGCTGGAATTGAACCTCCGTCCCAGTGGGCCGCAGTCTCACGCGCAACCACTCCGCCACCAGGGCTCAGCCCCGGGTATAGAGATTTATAAATCAGATTGTCCTATTAATAGAATACCATTTGTGCAAGACTGTTAAAAAAAAAAAGAAGCACATACTTCTGATGCAGATGCTACTTAGCCTGAGTCTTAGGGCCATTTAAATGTTTACATCAGTAACTGGCTTAAAAAATATTTCTAAACAAAGAAGTGGTGGCATACTGGCCTTTTAGGTGTGAGATTAGGCTCCATTTCCAGCTTTGGCACCTCATGCTCAAGTGCATTGTTTGGTGGAGGCCCACAGAGCATGCAGGTAAAGCAGACTAGGAAGAAAGGTCTGGAAATCTACTTCCAGAAACCAGACCATGAAAACCCCTAAGGGTCACAGCAGTTTGACAGTGGGGATGGTGCTGCCGGGGACGGGGTTTCATTCCACTGCTCTTGGGGTGGCCCTCACTCAGGCGACTCACTGGAAGCCCACAGCAATGGAAGTCCTAGTGAAACCCAAGTCTGGGGTAACTTCTAGTTCTTTCTATGGGGCCAGGTTGGCCTCTAGGTCTGTTACAGTACTGCAGATGTGTGAGAAGTTACTCTGGGGGTGGAAATACTCTCTGGCCACAGACTATCTTTATAGCTCCTCAGGGGACCCTGGCTATTTCCAAATAAAAAACTGAAAAATTATAAAGAGTAATTCACGACCAACTTGAGCCTAAGGAGACATGATGAATAAATACAAGGGGGTCTCCTGTGTGGGATCCTGGGAAAGGAAAACGAGGCACTGTGTAATCCAAATAAGGGATGGGCAGGTGGTTCTAATACTGTATCGATATCATGCCACACGGATCATCCTGGACGTGGGGTAGACCGGAACTCTCTCTCTCTTCATTCCTTTCCAATGTCTGAACCAAATTTAAATGAAAAGTGCATTTAAAAAAAAACTAAGAAGGTAAAGGAGTATAAATTCATAATAATAAATGAAATCACGATCAAGATGAAGACCAGAAGATAAAGGTAAAGCAATTTATATTTGAGGGAAGGAATATCAAACTGTACAGACCGGAATTCAATTGATGCAGAAAATAAATCCTGCTTCCTATCTCTCACCAGCTCTTGGCCAGTCTCTGGTAGAGGCAGGGTAGGCAATACTCTGGGATCATTCTCCAGCACCAAGGCTTGCATTTTCATTCACTGGACATCTTCTTGTGTCATGGTGCCCCCTTTTTCTCTTGTTGTTAGGGCTGTCGAGTCAGTTCTGAGTCAACAGCAAACCTGTGTACAACAGCACGAAACACCACTAAGCCCGGCGCCATCCTCACAATCGTTCTCATATCTGAGCCCATCGTCGCAGCCACTGGGTCAGTCCGTCTTGTCAAGAATCTTTCTCTTTGCTGGGAAAAAGCACCAAGCCAACAGCAGCCAAAGAAATCAGAGAAGAGAGACTTTAAAGCAAACAACATAATAAGAGATAGGAATAGTCACTACATAACGATAAAGGAAGCAAGAGCTCAGAAATCCCTAACTGTAAAAAACTTATAGGCGCCTAATGAAAGACCCTTGAAATACATCAATTAAATCCTCACAGAATTGAAAAGGGATACAGACACATCGACAATTATAAGAGGAGGTGTTAATATGCCACTCTCAAGGAAAGATAGAACATCAAGGGGAAAAACCAACAAAGACACAAAAGAGCTTAATGACACAATCAATGAAAATGACTTCATAGACAAATACAGAATGTTTCATCCAACAGAATAACAATATACATTCTTCTCCAGCACACATGGAATGGTCTCAATATAGACTGCATCCTAAGCCACAAATCATGGCTCAACAACGTTAAAAAAATTGAGACCCTATAATCAATCTTCTTAGAAGACAAAACTATAAAATTAGAAATAAACAATAAAACAAGCAGAAACATGACAAACTCATGGAGGTCGAATAACATGATACTCAAAATGCCTTGGTAATAAAGCAAATAAGGGAGGAAATTCTAAAATTCCGTGAGGCAAATGAGAATGATAACACTGCATATCAAAATTTCTGGGACACAGCAAAAGCAGTAATCTGAGGTCAATTTATAGCAATCAACACATACATACATACATACAAAAAGAGGAGAGAGCTAAAATCAAAACCCTAACACAATGCCTCCCAGAATTGGGACAAGAACTATAACACAATCCCTCCAATAAAGGAAGGAAAGAGATAATAAGATTAAAGCAGAAATAACCAATATGGATAAAAAGATAAAACAATGGAAAAAATCAATAAGACTACAAGCTGTCTCTTTAAAGAGATTAACAAAATAGACCACTGGAAAACTTAATAAAGGGAGAGGAGAAAAGCAAAAAATGAAAATATCAAGAATAAGAGATGAAAACAGTGACGTTATAACAGATCCAAGTAAAATAAAAAGAATAACAACATGCTATGAAAAGTTGTACTCAAACAAATCCGACAATCTAGAAGAAATGGACACATTCCTAGAAACACACCATCAAGTCAAATTAACGCAGATAGATATTGAAAAACTCAACTGATCCACAACAAAGGAAGAAATAGAGTAGGTAAGTAAGAAACTACCAACCAAAAAGACTGCAGGACCAGAGAGTTCCACAGGGGAATTCTACCAAGTATTCAAAGAAGATCTGGCAGCAGGACTACACAAACTCTTCCAGAACATAGAAAAAGACGACAAACTTCCAAACTCTATGAAGTCAGCATAAACACTGATACCCAAATCAGGCAAAGACCCCACAAAGATAGAAAATTATAGACTGATATCCCTTATGAACATAGATGCTAAAATTCTCAACAAAAACCTGGCCTATAGAATACAGCAGCATATAGAAAAATAAATAATTCACCATGACCAAGTGGGATTCATTGCAGATATTCAGGGATGGTTCAATGTTTGAAAAATAATCATTGTGATCCACCATGTGATCAACAAGCTAAGAAATAAAAACCACATGATCATATCAATAGATGATAAAGGCATTTGATAATATCCTGCACCCATTTCTGTTTAAAACACTCAGCAATATAGGAATAGAAGAAAAAATTCTCAACATAATAAAAGCCATATGTGAGAAACTAACAGCCAAAATCATGCAAAGTGGGGAAAAGCTAGAAAAATTCCCAATGATAACAGGGACCAGGCAAAGATGTCCCCTGTCACCGCTCTTGTTCAACATCATACTGGAAGTTTTAGCTAGTGCCATCAGACACCGAGAAGAAATCAAGGGGATACAAATAAGTAAAGAAGAAGTTAAACTTTCACTATTTGTAGATGATATGATTCTCTAGATAGAAAACCCAAAAGTCTCCATAAAAAACCTGCTGGACATAATTGAGGAATTCATCAAGAAAGCAGGATACAAAGTTAATAGCCAGAAGTCAATCAGATTCCTCTATGCCATCAAAGAGAACTGCAAAAAAGATACTAAGATGGGATTTGATCATGGGCAAGATATCTGAGAGGAAATACTGAAAGCTGAATGGAGGGTGAGCAAGATAGTGGGATAGGTGGAAAGTGAAAAGAAATAAAGGAATGAAATAAGAGACAAAAACTATTTATAGAAATATAGATATAGGCATGTATATATGTACCATATTTTTTGGACCATAAGACACACCTGACCATAAGACACACCAGTTTTTAGAGCAGAAAAAAATATTCTGAACCAAATAGTACCAGTGTACTAAAATATTTATTAAAATAAAACAAAATATGATAATATTTAATAGCTTAAAATCAACAGTGGTGTTAAGAACCATCATCACTTTCATTAATAAATGAGGGAGGCATGTGCTGTGCTGATCATCTGACCTGACTGACAGTGAGACTCCAGGAGGCAGGACTTCCTCTGAACACACAGCAATCCACAGCATGCAAACAGCAGCAGACGCTAAGCGGGCACATGGGATCATAAACAAATATTCTCCTTCAGACCATAAGACGCACCCTTGTTTTTTCTCCACTATTGGGAGAAAAACATGCATCTTATGGTCCAGCAGATATGGTAAATGTATTAATTTATAATGAAAGGGGTGGAGGACAATAACCACTCAAAAGATGAAATACTTAGGAAACTTAGCTAAAGAAACAAATGAACTATACAGAGAAAACTACAGAACATTATGACAAGAAACTAAAGAGGATCTATATAAGTGAAGAATACCCCAAGCTCATGGATAGGCTCATTAATATTGTGGAAATGACAAAATTACCTAAAACAATCTATGGATACAATGCAATACCAATTCAAATCCCAAATAAATTCTGTAAGGAAATGGAAAAGCTAACTATCAATTTCATATGGACAGGCAAAAGACCAAGGAGAGGCAAATAACTTCTTAAAAAAAAGAACCAAGTAGGAGGCCTACCACAGCCTGACCTAAAATCTACTGTATAGCCTGGAACTGGTACAATAAGGGACACACAGACCAAGGGATCAGAACTGAAGCCCAGACATCAGTGCATCAGCTTTGGTCAGCTCATCTTTGACAAAGGACATAGATATAGCCAATGGGAGAAAGATGGCCTCTTCAACAAAAGGTGTTGGACTTACTGCATTTCCATATGGAGTAGAATGAAACCAGACCCAAACCTTTTCCCATGCGCAAAAACGAATTCAAGATGAATTGAAGACCTGACCATAAACCTCAAGGCTCTCAGGATCATCCAGGAGAAGGCTGGATAAAAAGGTATTGCAGGCCACCCACAGTGTGGCAGTTACATAATCTCCTGTCAACGTGGGCGAAGGGGTGGGGTCTAGTCTGTCAATCAGGTCATAGCCAAGGGTGCCTCTCTGTGGACATGACCTTCTTCTGATGATTCTGGGAACTCCTGTCTTCCTCCCTGCAGGCTGGACACACATTCTTCCTGTGAGACATCCCTGTTGACAAACCACAGAGAGCTAGGCTGATGGAGCCAAAGTCCTGGAGCTGAAGTAACCAGG
>PVJH01013328.1:0-61123 GCA_004026705.1 Nesogale talazaci | reverse complement strand
AGTGGCTAAAGAACTTAACTGCTAGCTAAAAGCTGCTTCATAGGACAAAAATGGAATTGATCAATCATGCAAATTAATTACATTTATAATTGCTCATTATTGGAATGTGAAATCTGAAACCAAAGATGGGGATGAGTAGTTGGAAAGCATATTTTTTGTGATAGACACAGCATCAGAGAAGGTGTCACAGAATGTTGCACGAACAATTACTTAGTATTTCATTTTCTTAAGGCATTAGTGAAAAAAAAGGGCTTCAATAATTAACTGAACTCTATAGGAAACAAATTGATGTAATGTTGAGAACACGTCCTAGGTTATTGAAAGAAATTTGGAAGACACCTATCTAGCCAACCAACTGAAATAAATTCATATTTGTGCCAGTTCTAAAGAAAGGTGACACAATGGAAAGTGTAGCTTATTAAGGAATGTAATTAATAATCTTGCAATTAAAAGTTTGCTAAATATACTTTGAAATGTTTGAATGAGTACATTGGCAAGACCTGCAAAAACTAAAGCTGGCTTCAGAAAAGGACATGGAGCTAGCTCTATAAGCGTTATTATTAGATGCACCTTGGCAGGAAGCAGATACTGCTGGATTTTTTTTACTTCTGTTATAATGACTATGTAAAATCATTAAACTCCATGGATGAAAGCAAACTGTAGGTAACTGTAAAGAATAGCGATTTCAGAGTAATCATTGTGCTCATGTGGAACTAAATAAAGAAGTAGGCATTCAAACAGAAAAAGAAGTGAGCACATGATAGATCTGTGTCATATTTATCACATGCTGATTTCATCGTTATATTGAGAAAATAATATAAAACCATAGTCTGTGAATACAAAGGAAAAGTATCAGCCTGGGATGAAGGCTCAATTATACCTTATACATATATACGTATGTATGAAGATGATACACCCTGGCTTAATGAAGGCCAAAAGTATTTGAAATACATACTGATGAATTACAAACTAACTAACTAAATAAACAAAGTGTTCTGTATGAATCACAACTCGTATGAAGAAAACAAATATATTCACAAGTGAATCAATCGACATCATTATAACCAGAGAAAATTTTAGAGCTTTCAAGGAATTCATTTTAATTAAATCCACAGAAAACACTTATGAAGGCAGAAACTAAGAAATAAAGTTATATATTGCATTAGGTAAATATGCTGTGTAAGGACTATTTAAAGTATTCAGGAGCAAAAAGAGCACTTTGAGGTTTCAGGCATGTATGACCCAAAACATGGTAGTTTCAAATGCTTCATGTGCACAGAAAAGCTTGAAGAGTGGATTGTGTGTGTGTGTGTGTCATATAACTCATTTGAATTATGGCAGTGTCAAACAATATTGAAAGTACCATGGACTGAATAAAAGAACAAATAAATCTGTCTTTGAGGAAGATGCCACATTATTTTTCATATAAGACATATACTCTGATGATTTGTAGCAGGCGGTATAGTGAGTTGCATGTTGTGCTGCTAACTGCAAGGGCTGGAGTTTGAAACCACCAGCCAGTCTAAGGGAGAAAGATGAGACAGTCTTCACCCAATAACAGAACATTTACAGGGAACTTCCAGCGGTTCTGGATTCAGAAGAGGCTATGGAACAAGGGATTCATGGCTGATTTCAAATTGATCTTGTCTCAAAGCAGAGAATATCAGAAAATATTTTATGTGTTTCATTGACTATATCAAGGCATTAGACTGTGGGAATTAAATCTTGGGAAAATGGGAATTTCAGAATACTTCATTATGTGTCTGAAGAACTTGTACATGGATCTAGGGGTAGTTATGCTAACAGAAAAAGGACATGGCGCAAAGATAAAAATCAAGAAGGTATGCAACAGGATTGTATCCTTTCCTCATATTTATTCACTCTTCAGGATGAAAGACTCATCAGAGAAGCTGTCTTATATGATCGATAATGTGACATCAGGATCAGAAGAAGGGGTATTAAGAACTTGCAGACTGTAGAAGAGACAACCTTGCTTTTTGAAAATGAGGAGGATTTAAAGCACTTGCTAAGGGAGATGAAGAATTACAGTTTTCAGAATGAATTACAATTTATTGTAAAAAAAAAAAGACCAAAATTCTCAGTACTGGACTTATATGTAACATTAAAATACATGGGGAAAAGGTTGAAATTTTGAAGGCTTTTGACTTGCCGAAATTCACAATCAGTGCTCATGGAAGTAGCAATCAAGAGATCAAAAGAAGTATTATGTTAGATAAATAAGTCTGACACAAACCATGGTATCTCCAATGGCCTCAAAGGAGCGTAAAAGTTAGATGTTGAATGAAGATTGATGAAGAACCATTTGAATTGTGGTGCTGGAGATGAATTGGATATAAGAACCAGGTAATCTGCCTTGGAAGAATTATTGCCAGAGAGCACCTTTGAGGCACAGATAGGAAGACTCCGTCTACATACTTTGAACGTAGGTACAGGAGAGTCCAGTGACAGGAGAAGGACGCCATGTGTGGTAAAGCAGAGGGGCAACAAAAGAGGCTTAGGCCATCAAGTAGATGGATTGACACCATGACTCTCACCAAGGGCACAAACAGAGGGATGATTGTGAGAATAGTGCACTTGAATTTCACTGGCCTAGTGGATCGTTTCTGATAATATTATTTTGATTGCAGCTTTTGGGGAGGCAAACTGATGTTTCTTTTTCTTTTGTGCATAAGGTTTTTATAGGTCAAATTCAATTCATTGGCACTTAACAACAGCAACAGCAACTCATGTAAAGTGTCACAGATTCAGAATCCTCCCCGCCCCCACCACCCCTCCCTGGGGCAGCCTTACCCTGTCCCTATGACTTGGAATTCACTGGGTGACAGTGAGTGAGATGATGCATTGCTAGTGTGCTCCTTACTAAGAATGGCAAGACCTTCATTTGCGCACTCTGCATGTGTTATCAGAGGAGAACAGACCCTGCAAAAGGACATAGTATTTGATAAAGTCAACTGCTTGTTAGGGAAAACAACAAACACATGCTTAAGGTGATAGACTGATAGAGTGGTTACAACAATGGGCTCAAGCAAAACAATTATTGTGAGGATGATGCAGAACAGAGGAGTCTGTGGATCAGTTGTGCATCGGATCTGTGAGGTGGAGTCAACTGGATGGGCAACTAAAAACAACAACCCCAAGTTGAATAGCTTTGCACCTTTTTTTTCCGAGGGGCAGGATGTTTTGGGGCATCACTGCCCTCTGGTGGTGGGAGTAGGAGGTCCAGCCTTGCTGCTGGATTTGAACCTGTGACCCAGTGGGCTGCAGTCAAATAGCTTTGATATAGAACATTTCACAATGGCAAATGTGAGTTCATCAAGGGATTCAAGTAGTGTTCCTTTTAAAATGTTCTTTGATTTTTATGAACAAAAATTAACCTTAAGGGGCAAGATGAGGAACACAGCTTTAATGGTGTGTGAATTTAGCAAAGGAATTTTACCGAAGGGAATTCTAGTAAGATACCTCTCAATAACACTTGAAGAATGTGTGCTTGCAGTGTTGTGACATAAGAAAAAAAAATCCCAACCTGCGATTTTCAAAGATTCCTAAATCTCTTTCAACTTTTAAAAATTTTCTTCATGATAAGCCCCATGATCTTCCTCTTAAACGATAAAATCTACCCAGCATGTTCTTTTGGAACCCTTCAAAACAGCTGTCATGACCTTCTAAGCGGACTTCTCTAGTTTAAATTTCACTGGCCTAGTAGATCTTTTCAGAAGACATTGTTTTGGCTGCACCTTTTTGGAAGACACACTAATGAAACTAAGGGAAGTGTATTACTTAGATAACTTGCCAAAAGTCATCTCTTTATCACAGAGATTTATTTACACACAATTTGTGTGAAATATACCTGTGTATGTGGAGACAGTAGCAATACTTTTTACTTACCATACAGTAATAGGGTCTCACACAGCACTCTAAATTACTGGCATATATGAGACATTGCAAACACAAATAGACAATACAATCTTCATCTTTTTCATGGGAAATTCTTCATTTTTCTAAGGTCCTTTATGAAGAAAACATATATTAACATTATTCTGCACATTTGCTTTGGTGATTTATTTGACATTGACTAAATTTCATTTCACACTAAACTTGTCTTCTCATACAAAATTTTTTAGTTTGCACCAATTTGTGATCAATTTGATCACAGTAAACCCTAAATAATACAAAGAAAACCTGAGACTTTAATTTATGGTTTAATGCACTCAGTACTGTCTGTGGAACTCTGAGCTGCTTAGATTTCACAGGTCATTAGCATGATCATGAAAGCACCTGCCATTGGCTATATCTGAGAGAAATTTAATTACTCAGATATTTCAGCTTTAAAACTGTCTAGTGCACATGTCTATAACTACTTGTTATGTGTATCTGCCTGCATATGATTTTCTTCTGTAGGATAGAACAAATATGGACACATAATGCATTGTTCAAATAGAGAAAGTGACTCCAGAGATAATTGATTATTGTCTCTGTAGAAATATAGTATCATGTCTCAAAAAGGGTGTGTCTAGCATTATGAAGCATTACCTAGATGGAAGTTTTGTCTATTCTAGCAATCTTTATACACTTGTTGAAATAAGTAGTTTTTTTGTGTGTACTATATTCATTTGAAATATATTCTAAATCTATACCTTCCAAGTCATAAAAATAAAAATAAAGCAAATAAAATCTCAAAACAAAAAAAAATTTTCATTTGAAAAGCAGAGATCAGCATTTTCTGTCTTGTCGTTTACTTCTATATGTTTTGATGCCATGTGGTATTTCACTATTCTTAGTTTTTTTGATATGATGCTCATAGTGTCATGTTGCTAAAAGATGATAGAAAATCCAATACAAATGGCCAAAAATTGGGTTTGGTGTGAGAACTGTAGCAATGTAGTTGCATAGCCTTAAATTGGGCATACATTCTAGAGAAGCACCAAAAGACAACAGTACAAAAAAAAAAAAAACACCCCAAAAACTCTTCAAACCAAAAAACTAAACCACTGGACTCGGGCTAAGAGGATCATTGCTTTTATTTTTTAAACTCTTGTGTTTAAATATAGATTTTTTCGGGGCTCTTACAGCTCTTATAACATTCAATGCATTGTTCGTATTAAGCATACTTGTACACGTTATCATATTCATCTACAAATATTTTCTACTTGGAAACCCCCTCCCCCCCCCCAGCAAAGGCTCCTCTTTCCTCTAGTTATTTTTTTTTATTTCAACTCCTCATATTTCCTTCCCCCTTCTCCTCCCCTATGAACTCCTAATAATTTAAAAATTGTTATTACCTCTTCATATCATACACTGTCCAATGTGTCACTTCACTCTCACCTCCACCCACTGTCTGCACCCCAGAGAGGAGGTCCCATGCAGATTCCAGAAATTAGTTCCCCCTCTCTACACTCGTGTAGTTTATTGTTAAACTGTTTAGTTCCTGCTTTCTACACCACTATCCCTCCACCTTCCCAGTGTCACCACTCCCCACTAGTCTCAAGGGATTATCTATCCTAAATTCCCACGCTTCTGACTCCAATATATATCCCCTGATCTAGTTCAATCTGTCTTGCAGAATTGGGATAATGATAGTTGGTGGGAGGAAGCATTTGAGATCAGAGGCAAGTTGCACATTTCATTACTACCACTCTCTACCCAGATTAGCTCATTTCCTCCTTGCAACCCCTCTGTAAGAGGTTGTCACTTCACTTATTGATGGGCTTTGGGTCCCCAATGCTAACACCTCCTCATTTATAATGATAAAATTTTAAGTCTTTGATGCTTGATGCCAGGTCCCTTTCACACCTCATGGTCACATAGGCTATTGTTCTTCTTCCATGTGGGCTTGCTCCTTAGTTAGATAGCCACTTACTTACCTGCAAGGCTTTGTGACCCCAGGCACACATCTTTTGATAGCCGGGGACCATCAGCTTTCTTCACCACATTTGCTTATTCACATATTTGTTGTCAGCGATCATATCAGGGAAAGTGAACATGCAATGTTATGATTATTACTTCTTGAAACCTGATCATTGATCCATTTGGCATCTCTTGGTTCCATAAACTGGTGTGCTTCTGCCATGTGGGCTTTGTTGTTTCTGAGCTGGATGGCCACTTGTTTACATTCAAGCCTTTAAGACTCCAGACGTTACGTGTTTCGATAGGCAGGCACCATCTGCTTTCTTCACTGCATTTCCTTATGCACACATTTGTTTTCTATGATCATGTCAAGGAATGCAAATTTAATAGAACAAAATATTCTTGCCCTGAAGAAGTACCTGATAGAGGTCCAATGCCCATATGTTGTCCTAATTCTAAGTCTATAAGTATATGTATATTGATCTATTTCCCCATCATCATATGAATATATACATCTATGTGTATGCTTGTATTTAACCTCTATAATTGCCCCTTACTCCCAGTTCTTTTCTTCATTTCCCTATGCCTCCTCCCATACCAACATCACGCTCAACCTCCATTTGGGTTTCTGATGGGGGCTGGTGGCCGTCCAGGCCAGGATTATGGACGTAGCTAAACTTAGCAGTTTCCTGATTGTATCAGCCACCCTGAGACCCCTGGCGGCTGCAATTCTCTGATAGCCTGAAGTAACGGGACCTTTACTGCCATTAGGTGTTACACTGAATGTTCATTGGTTTAAAAGCACACCATATTTGGAATGGAATGTGTGCCCTCTACCTCATCTCATGCTCGGAGATATATACTGCTGGCTGAGCCTTGAATAAATGGAGCTTGATGAGCACTTGTCTTGCTCCACGTCTCTGTATCTTTTCTTCATCCAGGTTCATCGTTCCCTAAGGTCCCCACGTGAGGGTCTTGCTGGACGAGATCCCCACGGGTTTCAATATTTTCTTTCTATTACATTAGACTTAATCAATCCCTATCTAATCTCAGCACCCACCCTGCCACGGATCCAGAACCACATGCTACTCACTCCATCCCTGGATCAGCCAACAGCCGCCACCCCTACATCCATTCTGGTACCATCAGCCCCATCTTTCCCACCCCCAAACTGCCAATCCAGCCTACCCCAGATATCCAGATAGACCTGTTAAGAAAATAACATGCTCAAAAAAAGGGCATCCCATTATGAAGCAACCAAAGAAATGTAAACAATGAAATCATTAACTAAAACAAACCAATATCCAACATGCACATGTACATGCAAAAATCAAAGATAATAACAATATAAAAATCAACAAAGAGTTTAAAATCTGTTCATTGGCCTCCAGGAGTGTTTCCTGGTTGAGTGGGATGGGGTGCCACTCTCTGGTCACAAAGTGTATCTTTCGTGTTCCATCTGGAGCTCCATGTTCTGTCGTACAACCTTAGTTTTTTGGTGTGGTTGTGTTTCTCCATCGTTGACCCCAAAATGCCTTGGGTCAGTGAAGGTAACTAAGCTTCATAGTGGGGCTGGTCATATGGCTCTCTCTTTGTATCAGCAGTTCTGAGTAGGAATATCGTCCAGGATGTACTTCATTCTATTTTCCTCCCCCTTCATTTATTCTCTTGTACTGTGGTCAGGTATATATCTCTCCCTAAGCTGTAGCTTCCAAGTGATCCTCCAAGGCAAACTCCCCTGGGGGAGAGGCGGGTGCCCCTGTAGTTAGAACTGTGGTTGTGTTCTCAGAGTTCTTGAATGGTTCTCCGCTCCATTGCTTCATGCTGCATTCACATCCAGGAACACTGTATTTAAGTTTGGCTCCTCTTTTCCTGTAGAGATATAAAAAACACACTCCCCTTGGGTGGGTTAGTACCCCATTCCCTCACTACTTAACACCATGTGACCTCCCACATACCAGCGTCCCACCGTAGTTCGCTACTATGTGTAGCCCTGGATTTGTTCTGGGCCCAGATATGCTATCTGGGCCTTCCCTGTAGCCTATAGATTTTCTGTATCCTATAGATTTTTCCTGATACCACTTTTTAATTTTTTTAAAAATTATTATTATATTAAACTGCTTTTATTTTTTATATTAAAATTTTTAAAATTACAATGCTGTTTTGAGGATAGAGTTTGTGAGTGTTTTTAATCTTTGAGATTTCTTTTATTTTTATCACCTTTTTTGTGGGCATCACTGCCTCCTGGTGGGAGTAGGAGGCCCAGATTTGTTCGTGGAGAGCTGCTGCTGGATTTGAACCACCAACCCTGTGGTCCGTAGTCCCCCACACAACCACTATGCCACTGGGTTCAGCTGAAGAGTTTTTTAATCTTTTTTTTTTTTTTTTGCATCATTGCCCTCTGGTGGGAATGGGAAGCTCAGCCTTGCTCCTGAAGAGCTGTTGCTGGATTTGAACTGCCAAGCCAGTGGGCCACAGTCCCGCACACAACCGCTATGCCACTGCCACTCAGCCCAGTTTTCTAATCTTTAAAAGATTTTAAGAACAGCATTTTATGCTTTTGTCATTATCCTTTTAATTGAATTTTTATACTTTTGAGTTCAAACCTGACTACTTCCTACATGTGTGCAAATCAGAAAGCTTCTCAATCATTTTAAATCATTCTTTTTTTAATAAATTAAATCGTTTTATTGGGGACTCAAACAACTCATCACAATCAACACATACATCCATTGTGTCAATCACTTTGTATGTTTGTTTCCCTTAGCATCCTCCAAACACTTGCTATTTGAGTTCCTGGTGACCACTACTCATTTTTCCCCTTTCTCCCCACTCCCCCAGCCCCCATGAACCCTGAATAATTTTTAAATTATTATTATGCCATATGTTCCACCACCCAATGTCTTGCCTTAACCCATTTCCCCGCTGTCCGTCCCCCAGAGAGGAAGTTATATGTAGATCGCAGCAATCCATTTCTCACTCACCTTCTCTTGACCTCCTGCCCCCCACTACCGCCCTTCTCCCCACTGGTCCTGAAGGGCTACTTGGTCCTAATCCTTTTCTTTTTATAATGCTATAGTACAGATAAATCGAAGATAGGTTAAAAAAAGACCTTTAGTTATGATATAAAATAAATTACCCACTATAGTGACAGCTTTAATATTTTTGAAACTGCCTCAGAACATCAGGTTTTATGTCAAACAGAACACAGATTTACATGTTTGCAAAGGTCCATTGTTGCTCCCAAGAAGCTTATAGAACCTCAAATACTTCTAGGCTGTAGGCTAACAGAAAGATGAAGATGACTTGAGGGCTGAGCCCCGGTGGCGTAGTGGTTGTGCGCAGGACTGTGGCCCACTGAGATGGAGGTTCAATTCCAGCAGTGGGGCTGGGCCTCCTCCTCCCACCACCGGAGAGCAGGGATGTCAAAAAAAAAAAAGAAAGAAAGATGAAGATGACTTGCACAAGCACCCTAAAGTTGCCCAGTTTCCGTCTGGGGATGAGATCATGGAACTAAGGCATGAGCAATATAATTTAGACAAGAAGTTCTTTGACAGTAATGTTTCCAATGACCTTTTGAGTCAAAGGTTAAAATAACATGATATGACAAGAAATGTCACATTGGTGAGATTATTTGCTTGTCACCTCTGAAATATTCATTAATGTAGGACAGTACTAGACTGACAGAGATAAGAAGAAAGTCATGATGTTTTACTTAAATAAAAACTCCTGTTTTTTTTTTCTTTTCCTGAAGTATACTCTATAATCAGTAATATCATGGAACATTTTCAGACTATGTTTAAAGAAACATTTTGTGGAATTTTTCTCTTGCAATTTTCAAAGGTGTTTAGATTCCTTTTATCTCCTATTTTCCCTCTTATATAATTAAAAAAAATTATCATACTCTAACATTTGTTTCCCTAAGATTCACAAGTTTTTTTATGAATTTCTCTTTTATTAATGTAATGCATTGCACTCAGTATATATCTGGGGAATTTTTTACAAGTATATATTCAAATGGTGCATTTCCATTGGAAAAACTTAAGAAGTCTCTTCTTAAATTGTAGTTATCAGTTTTTTGTTGCCAATACAGTCTCAGGCCCTGGATGAAATCACCTCAGGATATAGAATCAGGATTGGAGTAAGACTTTCAGTTTTTGTTTTGGGGTGGGAGGCATCACTGCTCTCCAGTGGAGGGAGTAGGAGGCCCAGCCACACTGCTGGAACTGAACCTCCGAAGACTTTCAAAGAACCAGATGGCACCACCTTTCTTGGCAAAAGTAAAGCAAACATGAAATACTTTCTGGTGATCATCAAAGTATCTAACATTCAGTATAGATTGTGTATCAACATAATTAAAACAACAATCCTTACAACTGGAATGATAAGCAACATTAAGATAAATGGAAAAAAATATATCAGAACAGTTAGGATTTACTTTATTTAGATCCACAATCACTGGCCATGGAAACTACGGTTAAGAAATCAAATAACAGTGCATATGCACTGGTACAGATAAGAGCTTGCAACACAGGGAATTCATGACAGATAAATACATTAGTATCAACAATGAGAGTAGTGATACTAGCAGGGAAAGGGGAAGGTGGGGGGAGAAAGGTGGAATGAATCACGATGACCTACATGTAACCCCCTCCCATGGAAACAGAAACAGAAAAGTGGGTAAAGGAAGACATCAGTCAGTATAAGATATGAAAAAAATTATAAATTACCAAGGGTTCATGATTGAGGAAGAGGGGCAGTGAGCTGGCACCAGGGAATCAAGTAGAAAGAAAATATTTTGAAAATGATAGCAACATAAGTACAAATGTGCTTGACACATGAGTTGTGAAAAGAGTTGAACCCCCAATGCAATGATTAAGAAGAATAAATCGTATGACATAGTTCACTTGGAAAAGGTGACACATTGGGTATTAACCTGTGCCTGAATCAAATCCTAGAATTTTCAATGAACTCGGATGCATGAAAAAGACAATGATTAAGAAAGAAATCAAATAGTCAATTCATTTTAATTCTGGTATTGGGAAGAATTGTGAATATCACATTGCTTTTCTGGTGACATAGGGGATTAGGCATTGGACTATTCACTAAAAGGTTGGTGGTTTAAACTCACCCAATACTCCGAGGAAAAGGGATAAGGAAAGCTTCTTCCATAGATATTTACAGCCTAGGAAAACCTATGGAGCAGTTTTTCTCTGCTGTGGAAGGCTATTGTGAATCAGAATTACCTTGAAGTCAGGCTAGAAAAATTAACAAACCTGGTCTGCAATAAGTTTTATCTGAAGACTCCTTAAAATCAATAACAACTAGACAGTGCACACATTTTGGCTATGATGTTAGGAATAATCAATGCTTGGACAAGGGGATCAAGCTTGGTGAAGTATAGGGTCAAACACAAAGGTTGTCTTCAACAAGATAAATTGAAATCTTTCTTTTTAAAAAAAATCTTTCTCTTAAAGCTACTTCAAATATAGAAATGATTGCAGGTCACAGGAACCCACATGGTTTAGCTGTCTGTAGAACTTATTTCTATGAACTAATGCCATCAAACAACATCGACTATAAATAATTTTCTTTTTAATTAAATATAGATTTTATTGGGGGCTCTTACAGCTCTTGTAATATTCAATACATTGCTCATATTAAGCATGCTTGTACACATGTTGCCACATTCATCTACAAACATTTTCTACTTGAATGCCCCCAGCAAGTACTCCCCTTTCCCTCTTTCCTCTAGCTATTTTTTTTAAATTCCCACTCCTCATATTTCTTCTTCCCCCTTCTCCTCCTCTATGATCTCCTAATAACTTACAAATTGTTATTACCTTTTCATATACACTGTCCAATGTGTCACTTCATTCCCCCGACCCTGGTTGTTCGCACTCAAGAGAGGAGGTCACATGTAAATCCCAGAAATTAGTTCCCCCTTACTATTCCACTATCCCTCCACTTTCCCAGTGTCACCACTCCCCGCTAGTCTCAAGGGTTTTTCTATCCTAAATTCACACATTTCTGAATCCAATGTATATCCTCTGGTCCAATCTAATCTGTCTTGCAGAATTGGGATAATGATAGTTGGTGGGGGGAAACATTTGAGAATCAAAGGAAATTTGCACATTTCACTGCTACCACACTTTAACCAGACTAGCTCATTTCCTCACTGCAACCCCTCTGTAAGAAGATGTTACTTCACTTATTGATAGGCTTTGGGTGCCCAATCTGAACTCCCCCTCATTTATAGTGATATAATTTTTAGGCCTTTGATGATTGATTCCAGATCTGTTTGACACCTCATGGTCACACAGGCTCGTGTTCTTCTTCCTGTGAGCTTGCTTATGTTAGATGGCCACTTATTTACTTTCAAGTCTTTAAGACCCCAGATGCACAACTTTTGATAGCCAAGGACCATCAGTTTTCTTCACCACATTTGCTTAGTCACATATTTGTTGTCAGCGATCATATCAGGAAAGTGAGCATGCAATGTTATAATTATTACTTCTTGAAACCTGATCATTGATTCATTTTTTATCTCTTGGTCCCATAAGCTGGTGTGCTACTTCGATGTGGGCTTTGTTGCTTCTGAGCTGAATGGCCACTTGTTTACTTTCAAGTCTTTAAGACCCCAGACACTACATGTTTTAAAAACCGGGCACCATCTGCTTTCTTCACTGCATTTGCTTATGCACACATTTGTTTTCTATGATCATGTCAAGGAATGCAAATTTAATAGAAAAAATATTCTTGCATTGAGGAAGTACCTTATAGAGGCCCAATGCTCATATGCTGTCCTAATTCTAAGCCTTTAAGTATATGCATATTGATCTATTTCCCCATCATCATATGACTATATGCACCTATGTATATTCTTGCATTTAATCTCTATAATTGCCCCTTACTCCCCAGTTCATTTCTCTATTTCCCTATACTTCCTTCCATTCCACCATCACACTCAACCTCCATTTGGGTTTCAATGTTTTCTCTCTATTACATTAGTCTTAATCAATTCATATTGAATCTCAATACTCACCCCGCCACTGATCCAGAACCACATGCTACTCACCCCAACAGCCGCCACCCCCTACATCCACTCTGGTACCATCAGCCCCGTCTTCCCCACCCCCAAACTGCCAATCCAGTCCACCCCAGATATCAAGATAGACCTGTAAAGAAAATAGCATGCTCCGTTATGAAGCAATCAAAGAAATGTAAACAATGAAAACATTAACAAAAAAAGAAACAATATCCAACATGTACACGTACATGCAAAAATCAAAGATAATAGTAATATAAAAATCAACAAATAGTTTAAGGTCTGTTCGTTGGCCTCCAGGAGTGTCTTCTGGTTGACTGGGATAGGGTGCCATATTTTGGCCACAAAGTGTATCTTTCGTGTTCCATCTGGAGCTCCATGTTCTGTCGTACAACCTTAGTTTTTTGGTGTGGTTGTGTTTCTCCATCATTGACCCCAAAATGCCTTGGGTCAGTGAAGGCAGCTAAGCTTCATAGTGGGGCTGGTCATATGGCTCTCTCTTTGTATTGGAAATTCTGAGTGGGAATATCGTCCTGAATGCTCGGTGGGCCAGGATGTACTTCATTCTACTTTCCTCCCCTTTCATTTATTCTCTTGTACTGTGGTCAGGTATATATCTCTCCCCAAGCTGCAGCTTCAGTGTTTTCCTCCAAGGCAAACTCCCCTGGGGGAGAGGCGGGTGCCCCTGTAGTTAGAATTGTGGTTGTGTTCTCAGAGTTTTTGAATGGTTCTCTGCTCCATTGCTTCATGCATTCATATCCAGGAACACTGTATTTAAATTTGGTTCCTCTTTTCCTGTGGAGCTATAAAAAATACACTCCCCTTGGGTGGGTTATTACCCCACTCCCTTACTACTTATCACCATGTGACCTCCCACGTCCCAGCGTCCCGCTGTAGTTGGCTACTATATGTAGCTCTGAATTTGGTCTGGCCCCAGCTTGGCTTTCCCCTGGATTTTCTGTATATTGTAGATTTTTATCCCGATATCACTTTTGTATTTTTTAAAAAAATTATTATTAAGCTTACCTCAGCAGTCTCATATTGTACATGTCCTTTTGTGCTTGGCTAACTTTGCTTAACATAAATTTCTCCAGTTCTTCCCTTGTGGAGATGTGCTTCATCTGTTCATCACTATTTGTCAGGGATGCATAGTTCTCCATTGTATGGATGTACTACAGCTTTTTAATCCACTCAGCAGTTGATGGAAATTTGAACTGTTTCCTACTCCTTGTGGTTGTGAACTCTGCTGTGATGAACATTGGGGCCTCTGCTGTGATGAACATTCGGGCGCAGACACCTGGTCATGGATTGTTACTGGTCTCTTATGCCAACTAAGGGGATTATTGGGTCATATAGTTGCTCAATTTCCATCTGTCTTAGATATCTCCAAATTGATTTCCATTGTATCTGTACATACCTACAGGTCCACCAGCAGTGGATAATAGTCCCTATTTCCCCACAATCTTTTCAACACTTGTTGTTTTCTAATTTTTTGAATTGGACTATCCATAAGGGTATGAGGTGATATCTCATTATTTTGATCTGCATTTCTCTAATGGCTAATGATTGAGAACATTTTTTCATATATTTATTGGCCATTCTGATTTCTGTCTCTGTGAAACTTCTGTTCAGTTCCTTTGCCCACAACCTCAGTGGGCAATTAGTTTTGCTCTTTTGGGAGGTTTCAGGTTATTGTAGATTTTGGTTATAAGGCCCTTATCCTATTTGTCATTGCTAAAGATGTTTTCCCAGTCCGTGAGTTCTCTTATTACTCTCAGTGCATTATTTCGATGTACACGGGTGTTTTATCATCAGTAGATCCCATTTGTCTATTTGTGTCTCCTCTGTGTTTGTGTCCTTCCCTATTTCTGATAGCCTATGTAATTCCTGTGCAAGTGTTTTCAGGTTGATCCCAATTACCTCATTGATGGTCCTAATAGTTTGGGGTTTTACCTCTAGATCTGTGATCCACCTTGAGTTTATTCTAGTGCATGGAGTGAGGCAAGGGTCTTGCTTCATTTTTCTACAGATAGACATCCATTTTTTTCCAGCACCACTTGTTGAAAATGGTTTCCTATTTGATATTTTTTGCACCCTTTTTAAAAATCAGTTGTCTGTAGGCTGATGTTTTCATTTCTGAAATTTCCTTTTAATAAGGAGAATGTGAATCTGTTAAGTATTTTGTTCTCAAAAAGAGTAATTTAATGTATGTAGATATATGAAGAAAAAGATAGCTAAATTGACCTTGATTTTCAATGTTTTCAACCTTAGATATATTCAATATAATAAAACATTGTTATAGCCTCATTTATGCAAGTTTTAATGTTCAGTGTTTCATAACCAGAGAACATTATTAAAGATTTATACATTTTTATCACAAAAATGTAAAAATATGTACTATATGATCAGAGAATATTCCTCAAGGAGTTAAAACTATTGCAATAAATTTAAATTGTTGAAACATATATGTATGTATTTAGTAAATATATATGTAAATATATATAAAATATATATAGTAAAACTTTTAGTATTTTATAATCTCTATAGCCTAGTTGTTTAACTGTTGATCTGCTGGCCCAGATCAGCAAATTGAACCTACTCTCTGCTTCATGAAAGGCAGACAACGAAACTTCTAAAGAAGTTTTAAAGGGTCAGAAACATTAAGAAGCAATTATCATCTACAGTGTAAGGTAATTATGAGTTGGAATTGACTAAACGACACTGGGTTGGGGTTAGGTTTAAGAATTTCCAAAATTCTTAAAGTGTATATGTATTCTCATGCATATGTTTTGTGTGTATACGCATGACAGAGTTGTAAGTGAAATCTGGTGTCATAGAATTTGTTAGTAAACAGTGCATCCTTTTAATGAAAACTCAATTGATAAATGAAATTCAAAAAATATGTTTTATAGCACCAAGAATAAAACACCATACAACATACTTTTAAGAACAGTTTGATCTGACAAGAGGAGCAAGTACACAGAGAAAGGAAAACAATGATTCTGAAAGCATTTTGTTCATTTGAAGTATGACTCTTTTGCCTACAAATTAAACATCTAATTTCAAAAGTAGTTTATACTTGTGACCCAAAATTGATCATCTAATATGTAAACTCCCACCTAATTTTCAAGAAAATTTTAGTGTTAAAATAATTTTAAAAGTGAACATCTGATTGATTGACCACTTGCATATAGGCAAATCTGTGTATGGCTCTATGAATACTCATCAATTGGACATTTTGGGGTTAGTGGCCCTCATAGTCAGGACTAGAACATTACTTTATAACAGATACTATTGTACCTTTCAATCACTATCCACCAAAGAAGAATGACCCTCCTGATTTCTATTAAAATTGTTTCCTTTGTTTATGGTATTGATATTCATGAAATTATATCTATTAGATAAGTAACTGTGAATAGCTTCATTTACTCCATAGATGCACACAAGAGTTTGCATTGTTGTTAGTAGCTCTGACTCATAAAATCTTGATCCACGACAACCCTATTCCAATCTCACAATTGTTAGCCAGAACTTAGACCTGCTGCTTCCATGAGTACTGCTTGTGAATCCTAACAAGATAAAGCAGCCAAGAGATCCAAAGACACATTGCCTGCATCAAAACTGTTGCATAAGACCTCTTTAGTGTGTCGGAAAACTGAGAGGCTATCTTGAGGACTCAGTTCTGCCTAACGCAGTCCCTCATATTTTCAAATACCTCACAAGTATTTGAAAGTTGGATATTGAATAAGGAAAACCTAAGAGAATGAAATAAAATGTAGGGACAGATGGATTAACTCATTGACTGAAGCCATTAGCTCCAGCAGAGCAACAATTGTGAGATTGGCATATCTACATATCATGATGTCTTTGGTCACATTATGGGGACATTTTTTATATTGAGGTTGGCAATCCCTGATGTTCATCAGCAAGTGATCCAAGTCCTCACATTCAGCAAGCAAGGCTGTGCCATCTACATATCACAAGGTGTTAATAGGTCTTTTTCTAATCCTTTTTCATATAATCCTAAACCTCTGGCATCTCCCTGTCAATGTACTGCTGCATCCACTTTTGGATCTTCTTCAGTAATATTTTACTTGCGTGTGACATCAGTTATATTTTTCTATAATATGAGCAATCTGTTTGGTTATCTTTTTTGACAGGATTACAAATATGTATCCATTTTAGTCAGTTGGGCATATAGGAGTCTTGCAAATTTCCTGGAATCAATATGTGTTTCGAGTGCTTCATAATCTTGTTAAAGTATTTCAATTGGAAAAAAATATTTCAATTGATATTCCATCAATTCCTGGAGACTTGTGCTTGGTTAATACTTTCAATTCATTTTGATTATCTTCCTTCAAGGTCATTGGTTCTTCTTTCTGAAATGGTTCAATGCCAACAAATTCTTTTTGACACAGTAACTCTGGTATTCTTTATGAATATTCTCTATATTATTCTATATTTTGCCCAGAGAATATTTCAATATTGCACTCAAGGCTGACTTCTTTTAGTTCATTCAGTTTGTAGTACACTGAGAGTGTTCTTCCCTAATGGTTTTCCAACACCTGTTCCTTGCACATTGATTATAATATTTTACTTTTTCTTCTGGAACTTCCTTTGGAAATTTTCTATTCAACTTTTGGGACTTCATCATGTGTTCTATTTTCCATACTTTCTCTAAGGTTCAGAGTCTCTTCTGACAACCATGGTGGTATTTTCTTTCTTTCTTCACATTCCTTTTCTTTATGAATGATGTGCTTGATGTCATCTGACAGCTTCTCAGACTTTCATTCATTAGTGTTGAATGTAACAAATTTGTCTGCGATGTTCTCAAAATTCAGATGGGATATAAAGAAGATCTTATATTGGCTCTTGTGAACTTGTGTCACTTTTCTTCAGCGTCAATCTAAACTTACATATTAGCAATTTGTCTGTTCCACAGCCCTTCCCTTGTAAGTGCTAATGTGGAGCTTCTGCAATGCTTCTTCTCAAATATACAATCGTCAATTTCATCTTCTTAAGTTCATATATGGACTCTATGCTGTTGATAAAAAATATTTGCTATGAGAATTCATTGGTCTTTCAAGTTCTATCATATGTTTCTATCATATGGTTCTATCATATGTTTCCTTCACTAAAATCATAATTTTCAACTATTACTCCTTGCTCCTTGTTTTCTGCATCAGTACTCTAATTGCCAATGATTATTAATTCATCTTAATTATATGTTCTATCAATTTAGTGTGAAGCTATTGACAGAATTCTTCAATTACTTTTTTATTTGCTTTTATGCTTGGAGAAAAAATTGTAATAACATTTTTACTGATTGGATTTCCTTCAAAGCAGATAGATATAATCTTTCTAATCACATGTAATTTTGTTTTTCATGATAGATCTTGAAATATACTCTTTGGAGATGAATAAACCCCATTCTTATTCATTATGCCATTCCAAAAATAATAGACTATATAATTTTTTTTATATTAACTTTTTAAAAGTAAATCACTTCTGAAAGTATTTTCTTTGTCTCAGTATATGACAATTATTATAAAACTCTACCAATTCATCACTCAAAATATATTATTTGAAATACTGAATATGGAAATATTGAATGTTGAAAAATTTCTATTTTACCTATCCCATCATCAACATTTACTTTATTAGATACAGCCACTGAGTTACTATTGTGAATTCTGGAGGCTGTAATGCTTTATGGGAATAGAAAGCCTCATTTTTATTCCTCAGCACTGCTGGTATCTTCAGATTGCAGATTGCTTTCCATACAGTGAAGGACTCCCATTGTGTTCCTTTTAAATATTCTTTCAATTGTGGGAAACAGAAAGGAAGGAAGGAAGGAAGGAAGGAAGGAAGGAAGGTGAAGGGACAATACTATGGCAGAATGGTGCATCATATTTTTCTCATAGAACAATATTTGTTCCTCCTAAACAATGAGTACATGTGTTGCTGTAATAGGAAATTGTGTTTTCCTTAGAGCAATTTTCTGTTTTTTTTTCTATCATGCAATTTTCAAATTTCTTCAAACTTCTTCCTAATATGTCCTTATAATTGTCTTGCACCCTACTGGAAATTCCATAAAAATAGTCATCATAACCCTTTGATTCTGCCTTGACTTTTCTGAGATGTCATTGGAAGTTACTGCTTTGATTAAGACACTTTTATGAAGGCTTCCGGAAGACACTCAATAGTAGATGTAGATGATTCAATGTAGATGATAGGTAGATGGATGGATGATAGATAGATGATATATAGATGATTATGAGTAGATGATAGATTATAGATGATAGATAGATTAGATAGATAGATATAGAATGACAATAAAGTCCTCAATACTATCCATTTGATACTGACTCATGGTCTCTCTATAGGACAGAGAAGAACTTTTGCAGGCTCACATATACAACTTAATTATGAATAAACTTGCCTCCACTGATTGTGGAAATAGGTTCAAATATTTTGTTTGAAATTAGCCTATGCTATCATATTACACCACCATTTGACACATTCACTATAATTACAGCAATAAGAATAGGGGTTTGTATTGGCGCTTGTGTAAAATGGTGGATGTGGGGGAGGGGTGGAATAGGTAAAAATGTAGATGGTGTCAAGGAGTCCAGGAAGCAAAAGAATGTTTGGAAACTGATTCTGCTTGATGTGATTGAATTATGGGGAGATATGACATGTATTTATACTCAATAATAAAAATTTTAAAAAGAAAAATTTAAAGAAAGAACAAAGTTCAGTCAAGAGTCAGAACAGGGTTGAACAGAAAGACTAAACTTGTGAAAGAAAGATACTTTGAAAAAGAATTTCAGGCAACCCGCAGATAGTCACCTACATCTGCCAAACCATAAGATCGGACTTTATATTGTGTTATTAGCAGATCTCCCACTCTACACTGGGTTTCTGGCCAGTGTTTCTGTTGGCTGGGAGGGTACCCTCCTACTTAAAAGTATGTGCATTCCAGCACCCCAGACTTTATGCTGTGCTCTTCTCTCAGACCCCCAAACTCCACAGTCTCTTTAGTTATTGTGAAGGACGTGTCATCTTCTTGTGTTTAGTCTCTTATTAATTAATTATTTTCAACATCTTGGATCTCTTCCATTGAGAAGGAAATGTGCTTTATTCTGCCCTTCATTTTCCCTTGGGCTGAAGGGGTGTGTGTAGAAGTCTCCCTCCACCTCTGTTTTGTGATAAAACCTTTGTCACTTTCCTTCCACCATCCTCTCATCTCTCCTTGCTAGCCTCTCGTGAACTGACCCATGGGAAACAGGGAGACGTGGAAATAAAGTATAAACTAAAACATGTAGGAAATGTATGCCATAATTGTTCTTATTTTAATTTTTGTTCAAATAAATTTTATCAAGCCAAGAGAAAAATGAAGTGACAGAATAATTAATGATACTGAAGACTTCCATTTTATGTGTGCCACATCTATTAGTATGTGTGTTACTGAAAGAAAGTTTACCTTTCAGTGATGCATCAAGATATATTTAGGTTTGAAGTTATGTGGTGCATTGATTACTTATATTTATGCACAACAAAAGACTTCATCAAAAGAGTCAACTGAAAACCCACATATTGAGAAAACATATTCAATAGTAATCATCAGATAGAGGGCTAATCTCTAAAATCTATAGAAATTACACCTTTTAACAAGAAATTCCAAATAATCCTATCAAACAATAGGAAAAAGACATGATTAGACAACTTATCAAAGATGACATAGTGGCAGCCAGAAAACTTCTCAAGAAAAAGTGACAACCACTCATCCTAAGAAGATGAAAGCAAACTAAAACAATGATATATCACCTCATATTGACACCTTTCATAAAATTCAATGAAATAGATACTAGCAAATGCTGGAGATGATGATGAGAGAAGATGTTTTGCACTGCTGGTGGGACTGAAGAATTGCACAACCAGTATAGGAATCAGTATGGTACTTTCTTAAACAAACGCAACACTAGAATATACCTTATGATATAGGAATCTCTCTCCTGGGTATTTACACAGAACAAATTAACCACATAACATGAAGAGACACATGAATGCCTCTGTCTTATGCAGAAATTTCTACAATAGTAAATTCATGGAGACAACAAAAAAAACTATAAAGGAATAATAAGTTATGTTACATTCATGCTATGGAATTGTATGGAATTTTATCAGTTAAAATCAATGTTAACCATTGAATACTGCAAGGCATGAACAAAACTAGAGATCATTATGCTTAGCAAACCCAATCAATCTTACAAAGGTAAACACTTATTTTCCCATCGTTATGAGCAGAAACCAAGAAGAAATCTGGTTTATACAGCAACCAACAAGACTTTGGGGGCTAGAAGGAGGCCAGGGACAGGAATGAGAATAGGGAAAAAGGAAGGATGGGGAACAGGTGAAGGAAATGGAAGCTTTAATGCCCCAAGTTAGTAAATAATAGAGTAAAACTTTAAATAATTGCTTCATTCAAAAAAAAAAAAGTCCACATACCTTTACCCCTCAGATCTAAGTATTGGTCTGTATGGCTAAAAAATATGAAAATATAACTGAAGTGGACTTGGAGATTTAAGTGACATACAAGTTAATTTAACACATTTAAAATGGTCTAATGGGTTGGTGCAAAGATCAGTGAGGACAAACTATGAGGCTATAAAGAAATATGTTTGATCGTTATTTGATTATTAATGAAATTTTTGGTTTACAAATATAACAATTAGCTTTGAAATATAATTAAACTTTTTTATTGCAGTTTTAAAAGGGTTATAGTGTTAAAATATACTAACAAAATGATATTAATAAAAGTACATAACTTCTAAAAGCAGTTGTATAATGTTGATAAGTAAAAAAGGTTTGTTGTTGGTTGGAAATGACCCAATTTAAGGAATTCATATCTTTTATTTTCTTCAAAAGTACTCATAGATCTCAGGAAAAAAAGAATTCCCAATTAAATTCCTTTTATGCTAATTTTACACAAAATCATTGAGTCTTTTCTGATACATATTTACCTCACAAATGGTTCTAGTGCATATATCTTTGGTAGATAGCCTCAACTATTTCCTGCAGAGTGGCTAGTGAGTTTGAACTTTTGACTCAGTCACTAGGTCTCTTTGGGATAACGTTTGGTGATCAACATTGCTGAGGACTTTAGCCATGAGTTACTTGAGGCATGCTCTTTAATTTGTATGAAGATGTCATATACATATTCTCTAATGTATCCTCCTATATTAACTGAGAAGGGCCAGCATCTTAAAAGTGAAGTTTTATGGAGTTCCTAATATAAAGGTACTGGAAGTACAATAGTTCGACTGATCATGCATTGAAATAAAGTAGAAAGATAACAGTAACCTTTCAGTGACAGTTTAATGGCAGGATCTGAAGAAAGCAGTAGTCGTTTTCTTACAGTTAAAAAAAAGCTTTCTCATTAATTAGAATTCATAAGGAATAAGCAGAAAATTTCCAATAATGATTATCAACTACTGGAAGCAGCATTTTATTAATGCTTTATAACTTTTGATGGCATTTTGACACCAAGGATTTTGAGGATATTTAAATTTTTTTATTTAAAATCTAAAAATAGCACATTTATTATCATTCTATGAAACTGATTTACAAGTAGAACAAGACAATAAAGTTTGCTACAGGGGGCAGAAGACTTTTAGAAGATGGTAATGGAACATTTAACATTAACATTTTGTAGTCAAGAATTTATTAATTGATAATCTGATAGAGTCGATGACTTAGTTTTAAATTTCTAATCATTCTACGACCACCAAAAGTTCTAAGTGAATATAGCCTGTGGTTTGGAACTCTAAATTTCCTATGTTAAGATTAATACAGTTGTGGTCATTCTTTTTAATTTTTTATGAGAGTAAAGTTATAAATGTAAGCTACTTTAAATTATTGAATGGCTATTAAAAAGGAAAATGGAATTATTCTTTTAGCTAAAACACACATTACATAAGCTAGTTTTGATTCCTAAATTAAAAAGCAAAGCAAATAATTGTCTTTTCTAATGACATAATGACAATTCTGACTCATGGTGATGTCATTTGTGTGAGAAAATGTCTGAGCTCCACAGAATTTTCAGTGACTAAGTTTTTCCAGAAATAGAAATTATACTTTTCTTCTGAGAAAACTCTGAGTGAATCTAACGACCAACCTCTCTTAAGAATTCAATTTATTAACTGTGTTAGTCATGTACTTTGGTGTCAGTTTCATGATTGGGAGTGTCGGGGTGATGTCTAGCTTATCAATCTGGAGATAGCCAATGAGACCTTTGTGTGGACATGGTTTTTGCTGAGAATTTTGGGAAATCTTGTGATTTTTTTCTCCCATGGAGGTGAGAGGCTTACAGCTCAGTCTTTTGGAGATGGTCTACTGAGAAGACAACATGACAGCATGCTGACAGACCTTGAGTGCTGGAGGAGCTGGAAGAGAAGCCACATGGGCTTACCCTGATGAAAACAGACCTCTGGGCCCGAAGAAGCCACGTGGAGAAGCCTGCCAGTGCTGAGATGTTTGAGAGGCCACAGGGAGACCTCTGAGATGCTTGAGAAACTACAAAAAGGTCCCTTCCAGCACTGAGATGCTTCTACCATCACTGGATATACAAGACTCTGCATTCACTGATGAGTTCCTGATTAATATCGTTATTGTTGTTCAGTTTCTTTGAATCTGCTCCTTCTCAAGGAAAGTCCTATATTAAAGTGACCAGATGTCCCACTTTTTAAAAATTTATCAACTTCCTGTTGCGTTTTAAATGAAAATAAATATATTGCAATACTACTTTTGCGTTCTATGAAAATTTTTATTGCTCCATATAGACCAAATTTTTAATCAAGAACCTCTGCCCCGAGCACCCCTCTCTCCCCCAGTCAATGGTGTCCTGCTTAAATTCTGGTCACCTTACATTTGCAACTCTCCAAACATTTTCTGGTCCTAACCCATTCTCACAATTGTTGCTAGACTTGAGCCCCTTGTTGCATTCTCTGTGTCAATCTTCTTTCTTGAGGACTTTTTATCTTCATTGCTAATGCTCTACCAAACTTGATATCCTTTCCAAGGTAGGGACTTGTCTCACTTCATAATACACTGAAAATACATGAGATGAAGTCTCAGAGTCTGAATCTCTAAAAAATATTCTGGTTGCACTTTCTCCAAAAAAAAAAAAGTCTTTGTTCTTCACTTAATTGTGTTCTTTGCAATATTTTTTGAAACTATAATTTTGATACACTGATTCTTCTCACGTCTTTTATTACTAATTGTTCAGATTTCATATACATATGAGGCAATAGAAAATGTGATTGGTTGGGTCAAGTACACTTGACTTCAAATTGGTATCTCTGTCCTTTAACATTTTATTTTTAATCATTTTATTGGGGGTTCTTACAATTCATATCCCAGTCCATACATACATAGTGTCATGTGGACATTTGTGCATTTGTTGCTACCACCATTTTCAAAACATTTTCTCTCTACTTGTGCCCTTGCTATCAGCTCATTTCCCCATCTTTCCCACACCTCCCTCCCTCATGAACCCTTCATAATTTATTAATTATTATTTTTTCACATTTCTCACTGCTGTCTCTCTTGGAAGTTTCTCTGTTGTTTGTTCCCCAGGGATGGGTTTATATGTTGCTCAGCATGATTGGTCTTGTGTCACAGATCTGCTCAGTGAAATAATCATTTTATTTCTTGACTACTGTTTACATGAGCTTTGATTGAGAATCTAAGTACAAAGAAATCATTGACAATTTCAGTCCTTTCTCCATTCATCATTATCTAGGCTATTATCTCAGTAATGATGATTTCGGTTTCCTTAAATTGATGTGTAATCTATCTTGGAGGCTGTAGCCAATGTTCAACATTATGTATCTCAAGTCCTCTTGGGTTTCAACTAGTGAGGTTATGTCATTTGCATATGATAGGTTCTTAATGACTTTCTTTAATTTTGATTCATTGACACTATTACTGACTTAAACAAAAATTGAATGGTATCATGTATTATAAATATTAATAAATTATGCACTATCATGTCAAATTGAATTGATAAAAAACATTTTGGACTCTATTAATAAAAATATGAACAATGTTTCCCAGATCAAGGATGATCACAGTGTCATATTCTGAAAATGATAGGAAAAAAATAGAAAAAGAAAAAACTGTCTAAAAGAAAAGAAAAATTTTAGGTTAAGGTTAAACATTCACACATGAATTCTAGAAAAATAAATTTTTTCTCTTGAGATCAATTGGATAATATAAATATTTGAAATGGCTTACTTAAAACTTGAATAGTAGGGCTGAGCTCCGGGGGCATAGTGGCTGAGTGTGGGACTGCTTGGCTTGGCAGTTCAAATCCAGCAGCAGCTCTCCGGGATCAAGGTTGGGTAGCTCCCACAATCACCAGAGGGCAGTGATGTGCCCCCCCTCAAAGTGAAAAAAAATACCAGAAAAAATCTTAAATAGTCTATATCAACAAAGGAACTTTAAAATCTTTAACAGAAATCTGAAACTTTGAATACTTAATATCAAAATTATTTTTTCCTCATCAATTGAAATATTTGAGGAAGATGAGATAGTCAACCCTGATGCTGATGTGATTGCATTTTGCATAACTTACTATGTTTTATAAAATAATATTATTTTATTTTTCCAGAAACAGAATTTTATAAAATATTACAAAAATTTGTTTTGTAATAAATTTATAAGTATAATATGCAATTATGATTGTGTGTAAAAGGAATGGAATTTTTTTCAAAAGAAAGAATTTTATTTTACAATATTTTTACTTGTGTATAGTTCATTTTTTGTTTATTAAAAATCATTTTATTGGGATTTCATACATCATTTTTCACAATTCATAAATACATATACTGTGTCAAGCACCTTCACATGTCTGCTGGTGTTATCATTCTCCAAATATCCACTTTTCCACTTGAGTCCTTCATATCAGCTTTCTGTCCTTTCCCCTCTGTCCCTACTCTCCCTCCACCACCAATCCTTAATACTTTATAGATTATTATCGTTCTGTCATATCTTACACTGCCTGACCTCTCCCCCACCCCACTCCTTTGATGTCTGTCCTCCAGATAGGAGGTTATGTATAGATCTTTGTAGTTGATTCCGTCTCTCTATTCCACCATCTCCCCAACCATAGGGTAACTCCAATCTCACCCCTGGCCCTAAGGGGCTCATCTGCCCTGGGTTCCCTATATCTCCAGCTCCTGTCTCCACCAGTGTACCTTCTCCAGTCCAGCTGGATTTGTAAGGTAGAGCTGGGACCATGATAGTTGGGGGAGGAAGCCTTCAGGAACTAGAGGAAAGTTGTATACTTCCCCAATTACCCACCAGTGGGCCTTAAGTCCCCATCCTGCTCTCCCCTTCATTCATAATGATGTGATTCTTGATCTTTCAGGCTTGATACCTGCTCCCTTCGACCCCTCTTTATCACACAGGCTGGTGTGCTTCTTATATGTGGGCTTTGCTCCTTCTGCACTAAATGGCCACTCGTTTCTCTTCAAGCCTTTGAGACTCCAGACACTTTATCATTTGGTAGCTGGGCACCATTTGTTTCTTCCACTCTGTTTGTCTCTGTATCCATTTGTCTTCAGTGATATCAGAAATCAATTGATTAATTGACTTTGATTTTTGTTCTTTGATGCCTGATACCTAATTGTTGCAACACCTCATGATCACACAGCCTAGTGGGCTTCTTTTATGGTGGGCTTTGTTGCTCCTGAGCTAGATGGCTGCTTACTTACTCTCAAACCTTTAAGACCCCATACACTGTATCTTTTGATAGCTGGGCACCATCAGCTTTCTTCACCACTCTTACTCATGCTCCCACATGTCCTCAGTGGAAGGTGCACACACAGTGATATGTTTTTTTTCTCTCCCATGTTTGATGCCTGCGACCTAATCCTTTCAATAACTTGTGGCCAGACTGGCTGGTGTGCTCCTCCTGTCTCGGCGTGGCCACTTCTCAGGTAGATAACCTTTTGTTTATCTTCAGGCTTTTAAGACCCCAGGCAATAAAGTATTTGATAGCTGGACACCATCAACTTTCTTCACCACATTTGCTTACGCACCCATTTTACCTCAGTGATCATATTGAGCCAATGAGTATCATGGAATACCAGATTCATAGAACAAAATGTTCTTGCATTGAGGAAGCCCCTGGGTGAGGGCCCAAGATCCACTTGCTAACCCAATACTTAACCAAAAATATGTTCTTAGATTAATTCCCTCCTTATCCTAGATAATTATATCTATGTATGTGCATGCCTCTGTTTAGATCTCTACAAGTACCCTTTGCCTTCTAGCCCTTACCTCTATTTCCTTACATCTTCCTCCTATCCCACCATTATGTTCTACCTTCATTGGGGCTTCAGTACTTCCTCTCAGTTACATTACCCTTGCTTAAATCCACCAGACTTCCCACACCCTCCCTTCAAACAATTCCCCATCAATTGAAATAGTTGAGGTAGATGAGATGGTCATTCCGATGCCGATGTGATTGCATTTTGCATAACTCACCTCTTTTTTTTGCCTTTTTGTTGGCATCACTGCCCCCTGGTGGGAGTAGGAGGCCCAGGCTTGGTGCTGGAGAGCTGCTGCTGGATTTGAACTGCCAACCCTGTGGGCCGCAATCTGACACACAACCGCTACGCCACTGGGACTCAGCCCAACTTACCTCTTTTTATAAAATAATATTATTTTATTTTTCCAGAAACAGAGCTTTATAAAATACTATAAAATTTTGTTTTGCAATAAATTTATAAACATAAGAGGCAATTATGATTGTGTCTAAAAAGAATGGCATTTTTTCAAGACAGTGAATTTTATTTTGCAATTTTAATTTGCATATTAATTCCTATACCAGATAGATAAGAATGAATGCTGCTAAATGCTTAAGTTGGTTCCAAACATCTTTAATAAATTCCTTTCCCATATATGCATTCATTTTCTCTCTACATTATGGGCTATAGAAGTCTAATTTATTCTGACTGGGCTTAGTCAAAAGTGCAGAACTACTCATTGAAATTTTGATTTTAAGATTTTAGATGCAATTTTGCCTGTGGATACAGCATTTGAAAAACGTATCCTATACGATTCAAATTGTATGCTAGTGATAATTGTGCCCAGTGCTCTAAATTTGATTTAAATGAAATCCTTTAAAGTTTTCCTTGGAAACCAAATATAATTTTGATTTGATGTTGCTGGTGTTCAATTGAAATGTAGGCTCAGGTTCTTCAAGAGGTCATAGATATTCATCTCTACACTGTGAAGTACTGATTTTAATTCATGTGGAAGAGTTATTTTCCTAATGGAGATGAAGATTTTACATGGTTTTTGTCACAGAGACAATTATATGAGAGAATAGTAGCAAAATACATAATGAGATAGACTCTTTTAACCCTCAAGCCCTATATCCTATTTAGTCTCCAAAGTGATAATATTGTTTCTTATAAAATAACTCAGTGAGCACTTGTCAAGCTCCGGGAATACTTCTATAAAGATTACTTGTATTATCTCAATTATACTTTCAAACTCTCATCCATAAAACAAAACTATATATTCTCTTATTTTAGGAGTTTATTGTGTTAAATTTATTTATAAAATGCCTATATACATATTCAGATGTGATTTTTTTTGTTTGTATGAAAAGCCAATTTCTTTTTTTTTTTTTTTTAATTCATTTTATTGGGGACTCATACAGCACTCATCATATTGTATACATACATACATACATACATACATACATATGTTGTGTCAGTAGTTACATCTTTTCTGGGATGGGGTGAAAAGCCAATTTCAAAGTGTGTTATGTTGGCCAAAAAGGATAGATGGTAAGAAAAAAAAATCCCACTTTTCAATTGATAAACTACAAGGTAATTACTCAATTCTGACCTGTGTAAGGAGATCATAAATACTGGGTGTACACTCTTTGCCCTTCTTTGGTGGGAAATGAGGACCCATGCTTAGGGAAGAGAGCATGACACAACAAGTTTCCATGTGGTGAAAAAGTAATGACTATTTATTGTATTGTGTGCCCTGTACACAATGTACACAAATGTAAGCATATTTCAAATAGATGTGTTTCAACAGAGGACAGGCTTGTGAAATGAGTAAAAGGCTAATGAATCCAAGACTGTCAAGGTGACTATTGGGTGGTTAATCATGAAGATGTAAGGACTTAATGCCCTGAATAATGTCTAAAACTGTAACCCAAGTTCATTGTTGTAAATGTTGTTTTTCAAAATAAGAGTGAAATTCTAATTTTTCTATAAAACGGAAAGTTGTGTGAAGTCTAAAATGCATCCTAACTGGAAACAATTTATTTTGCGTTGTTTTTAGTAAACCTTGCCTCCCATTAAACAAAGATTTGTAGGTGATCTGTGAAGGGGAATTTGTTCTACCACACATTAACAAAAGGTGAAGTGTAAAACATAGTCAAGGTCTTAACTTTTTTCTTTAATGGTACTAAAACTCTTTTAGTGCCATTTTAAATTTGCTTAATTTAATCCCTCTGTTAATTTAAAGAACATAAAAACCCAATAGTTTTATCGTCATGCTTTATTTTGCCTTCTGTGGACCTCTGTCTTAATTCATGTCATAGTCGTTTTAGGCAGACTAAAGCAGACTCATCATATTGCACTTCAACGATCACACCAATCACTGTGCCACAGGTTAAAAAAGGAATGCCTTATCTTGTTTGATTTTATAGTGCTCTTTTCTTTATAAGTAGGATGAATGCAAAAAAAGTTCATTTCATGGCAAATAATGAAATGCAACATTTTAGTATTCTTCTATTGAGCACATTGTGAATGATCTATGTCTATGGTAAGTAATAAAGATGGGATTTAAGAATTGGATTAGTGGCATGAGGGAATTCCAACACTTGCCTCGCCTATGTCCAGCTAGTGTAAAAGATAGATGAGATTAATTTGTTATATGCAAGAAAAGTTTCCTAACCAATAAGTGTCTTCAGTAAAACAAGAGTCATTTTTAAGTAGTAGCTCTCCAATGTTTAGTCATCATCTGAGGCAGTAAAATTCTCTACAATTAATTACATTTTATTGGTCACATTTGCATGGGTATTAATCAAAATTAATTGTTTATTTTCTTTGTAAAAATATTCCTCAAAAGATAACTTTCAAGTGGGACCAAATGTCTCTTAAATCTAGGAGATGACTAGAACGACAACAAATAATATGTATTTAGTAATTTTCTTGCTGTTCATTGGAGTCCAATTGGTTCAAATTCATAGCAATTCTATGCACGGAAGCAGGATAAACTGACTGATTCTGCATGATCTGCACAAGCATCATGTTTACATCCATTTGACATTAAATAAATTATTATTATTACTATTATTATTATTATAGGCACTACTGAGGAGACCTGGTGATATACTGATTATACATTGAAATACTAACCTAAAGTTTTGCAGTTCAAAAACCACAAGGCCTTTTGTGGGAGAAATATGTGACTTTCCCATAAAGACTTACAGTCCCCATAACCCACAGGAGCAATTCTACCTTGTCCTATAGGGTTGCTCGTTAGAACTGAGCAGATGGCAGGCAATAAGTGTGGTTGTCAGTTCTACTAGGCCTGGTATTTCTGTGTTGGACTGCTTACAATGGGTGTGTGATTCAAACCACCCACCCACTTTCAGAGAAACATTGAGGTCATATGTTCTTATAAAGATTTGCATTCTCATAACTTCATATGCAATCAAAATGAGTCAGAATGAATTTGATGGTAGTGGGTGAATTTTTATGCATACTATACCATGTCCTGAGTTGAATCCAAGGCATTTACATATCATTTGCTAGTCATTCCTCACAATTAGGTACTGTATTCCGATTTTAACTATATGATGATATCTCACAATGCTATTTTGATTTTACTGAGAATTGTATAAGTGTGCTCCTTAGACATCTCTGTTGCAATCTTTCCCATCTAATGAAATTTAAACTCCTCTCTTACCTACTAAACACTGGCTGCATAAGGGAATTCAACTCCTGATTTAACAATGATTTCAGTTACCATAATGCTCATAAGTCAAAACTTGCAAATTACTGGAATTCTCTCTAATATTTTGTTCAGAGTATGTAAATCTGTAAATACGATAGCATGAAATGTATAGGTCAGTGATAAAGTTCTCTGTGTTGTATAATTTTCTGCGTGGGGGGTGGTGGGCATCACTGCCCTCTGGTGGGAATGGGAGGTCCACCCTTCATCTTGGAGAACTAATGCTGCATTTGAACCGCCAAGCCAGTGGGCCGCAGTCCCGCACTCAAACACTATGCGAGCAGGGCCCAGCCCCTCTGTGTTGTATAATTTATGCACTTGGAGCATCTCTATGACTTCCACATGTATAAATGACTGAAGGTTCACATTTGTAATGTTAATCATGATATCGTTTTGGTTGTCGTTGGGTGCTCTTAAAACAGTCCCTATTCATAGAGATCCTACATTCAACAGAAAAAAATACCACCCCTGTCCTGGAAAATCCGCACATTTGCACTTCTTTGAACCCTTTGTTGAAGTCACTGTGTCAATCCTTCTTGTCCAGAATTTCCTTCTCGGTCACTGTTCCTCGATGTTACCAAGCATCATGTCCTTCTAGCAGGACTGATTTTTCCTGAGAGCAGGTGCAGAATCAGCGTGGTATGAAGTAATTAGTGGTTAAGCTTAAACAACTAGACATGAAGAACACCTAATAACCCTGTGCTTAGCTTTAGACCATAGCAATTTAGTCTATTCTACTCATGGCAAACCTAATAGCGTGATTGTCAAGGCCATAAACTTTACATAAGCAGGTCATCTCACCTTTATCCTGAAGAGCGGCTGGTGAACTGTACTTGACCACCTTTAGGTTCAAAACTTAAGTTTTAACTCACTCTGCCAGCAGGAATCCTTTTTAGACTTAACAAATGTCAAATTACTCACTTATTTCTAGGAAATATGATTTAGAATTTCAATATATATGTATGTTTCAAAACTTTTACAATCATAAGGAAGTTTTGTACTTGCTCAAAATAAATCTGAAAACAGATAAGGGGCTATAATATGTTTCATGAGAACAATAAAATATCAAGTGAAATTCAAGGTTACAAACAGCATGATATAAGATGTATATATTTAAGAAGCTAAATGTACTACATATGAAGATGAAACTATATCAAAACAATATAACACATACTTAATACAGGATATTGGGCTCTGATAAATTAATATGACCCATCTAGACATGGTTCTTTGTGTTTTATGCTCGTGGAATTCATATGCCTGTGGAAATGCTCGCACTTTGCAGGGCATTCTCCACTGTGCTGAAGCATAGACTTGAACGACCTTGGTGGAAGGTGTGGTCTGAGCCACATGCTCTGTTTCTTTAAGGGAATCTTTTAAGATCTTCTTTAGTATATGAACCCAAGACTGACACTTTCTCTTTATGGAAGTGTCTTTAAGACCCCAGCTTAGGACAGGGTGTGAACTAAACCAGATAGTTTGTTTCAGTAATGGTAGCTATGATTTTATTTTGTTAGAGGGGAGAGGGTGATTTAACACACAATTCTTCATTTTACTTGGGGTTAGGGTCAGCTAAAAGTAAACCCCATCTCCATCAGTCATTCCTCAGTGTATGAAACATATCTAGGATGAAGAGAGAAATTCCAGGATACTGGAAGAGCATGTCAAAGATTTCAATCTGAAGTGACTGAGGTTGCCAAGACTAGATGCATCAGCAATTGTGGTTTGGAGACTCAGAGTAGCAGCACTAACACTATGGGGTGCAGTCTCCTCATCTGGCCAGAGACAAGGGCTTTCTGGTCCATGGAAACTAAGGTCAAATGGCTATGTTGCTAAATGTCTGAGGACCACAGAAAGACTTAGATTTTGGCTAAGGGGGCAAATGACTAATTATATCCTTAATGTTTGCTGATGCTGGCTCATGTCAATCTATTGATTTTCCCCCAAATAAACCCCTTTAACTGTATTATCCATAAATCTTATGCAGCCATTGAAATAAATTATCCAGTCTAACAGAGAAGTAGAGATACAGTTGCTGGCAGAGTAGGAACAGAACACTAACTCATGGGAATAGGGAAGCTGTACGAGGTCAGCCATGCCCACTTCCATTGCTGTGTATTGTGCATGTCAGTGCCCTTAAAGTAATAAAAATGAAAAAAAAAAAAAGAAGGCTATAGATAACAGAAGATCCTGGATGGCAGCATGGCTCTGTATTGGTCGGCTAGCCACAAGCTCCAGGGGATAAAGATATGACTTTCTACTTCCAAGAAAGAGTTTCGGTGCAAGAATTCTGAGTGGGCAGTTCTACCAAAGGGTCTCTAAGAAACGACTCGACAATGGTGAGGGGATAGATAGCAGACAGAATCGGAGGTTGGAGCTTTAGCTTTCCTCGGTTCATGCTTTATTATAATAAAAGGAACTCAAAAATGAACTTTACAGATATTTATTCACATGTACATAAAATAAATAAAAGGAAGGATTTATATGGAACAGTGATCATAATTGATCATGAGGCAAAACTTATGATTAACCTAATACACAAATATAAAACACAAAAATGAATTTTCCCTCAGCCACCCACTATCTGAGACTTTTAAAACATTTTACTCATTTCTTCTGTGCCTAATTTACATCCTATAAAAATATGTGGGTTGAGCAATGTCTGGCAGAGAGGTAAGGCATAATGATGCAAATACCATGGTTCATGATCATAACAACAAGGTTTTTTAATCCATAAGAATTTAAGTTACTAAATTATGAACAAAGCATTACTTAAAACATATGTATAACCAAAACTTTAGTGATAAAAATGAATGCCCACATCTTTACATAGTTCTATAAATTTTGCTTGCAGTGGATTTTGTGCATATTGCAAGATATATTGCAAGAAATAATACAATAGCAATATATCACAAGGGCAGCAGGAGAAATATGAGATGCTCCACACCCATAAAGAGTGATAGTCTCAAAGCCTCACGATTATGTCTTGCCCTATAGTGTCACTCTGAATCGGCATTGTCAATGGAAATAAATTGAATTGATCACAAGAGAAACATTTGGAAGAGAAGTACTCTTAGATACATAAATAAAGAATTTAGTCAAACAGGTGAAAAAATCAGATAATAGCCAAAATATAGGTGCTAAGTAGCTGAAAGTTAAAATAAAACCCAGCAAATGACAATTCATGTGATTAAAATTGGATAAACTTGGTTCTTTTTAAAAATTATATCTTTATGCTCTGTTTTTATTTCATTTATATTTATCCAAATTAGATTGCAACTTAGAATGCTCTATTAATGCTTATCAAAAAATCCTTTTTCTACTTGAAATTTCACACATGCTGTGCCTTGGAAGCAATAGTCCATAATAACACGATTTGCAACAATGTATTTAAAATGTTAGTGTTCTTATGTTTTGCATTCCATTGATGTTTCAAGAAAAAATGTCAAGCTAGTTATTCCAAAAGAATGCTAATGCATTGTGATTTAGGGATTAAAGGTAATTTGGCAATAGTAGTTTTATGAAAACACAAAAAATGACATTTGCACTGTTCTATTTTTTATGGGATTGCATGGGGGCTTTCTTTTTTTTTTTTATTTGCCATGTATTACTTTTGAAATCCCTCAGAAAAGTGTGTTTTATAAATATCATTATTATTGTATAAGTATTCTCTCTTCTATATATCCAGTAAAATGACTTTTAATCTTCTTCAATGATATTTGTGAAATAATGTGATTTAGTACTAGTAGGAACTTATAAAACTGGTTAAATGTATGAAATTAGTCAATTGATTAATTTTAGGGGTTTCCTGAATTTTATGATTCTGATTCAGTGTATAACCCTTCAAGCAAATCTCTTAAAAGTGGAGACTCAATAGCCTAGTTCTAAACTTCCCGGGAAGAATAGCAATCTCGACCAATGACACCCATGTATTTCAGTAGGTGAAATCACCACAAAGAGCATCAGCAGCCATGTCAGATCCTGGACTGCCCTGAGAGGAAACAGCATATGTAGCTGCTATGCTCCCATTACTCCAGACCTTAGCTGAGGATCAGAGGGGAGGAAGGTGAGCTGGCCTCTCTTCTTCACATATGCCAGTAGCATGCTGGTCAAGCAAAATTACCTAGCATGTGTTTTCTATACAAAGCCTTTGAGACCACAAGCAGTGGACCAAGAGGGAGACTTTAACTAGTAAACCGTAGAGGTTTCTGAGTCTGTGTTTGGCCAGTTTTGTCTTTCTGCTGGGTGTCAGAGAGAGCCATTTCAGAAACAGAAGCAGAAAAAGTCCACCCCCATAAAGAGCCCCCGGTAGCCCGCAGGTGAGAGCGGTCCTGAAAGTAACAGAGGCACCAGGGACTGCCCCACTGAGAGGTGAGGCAGAGGAGAGGGACCGCAGAGATACCATGCATTGGGTTTCCCAGCCACTTGAGAAATGGGCAGAGTATCCATGGGCAGGAAACTGACATGCAGAGAAGGACCTCCTTTACTCATTACTCACTGCTAGTGAGGACTTTTAACACTTGCCTAGCCAGAGTGGAGGCCAAAGTTTCTCATGATTGAGAGTCTGAGCATCTGAAAGAAAAGTGGCCACTGGAATGACTGAGAAGAGGCAATACAATGCACTATATATACTCTCAATGTTTTCTAATCCTAATTTGGGGTAGCTTGTTAATTCCCCTATTAAGTTCCTGTGAAAGTTATATAATTGGTTGTCAATTCGAGAGGATTAAGAGCTTGATGGCCTCATTTGGAGAGACTAAGGAGATAAATAACTTGGTGGAGGCCAGACACATGCGCACTCCCTGGAACACATTGCAGGTAACAAGACACATGGAGCGAGGCTAGTGCCTTGAGCTCTAAGAGCCAAGTGGAGACCCCTGGCTGTGCTATGCTTAAAATGCCTCTGGATCGGTATGACTTCCCACCCACTGGCCTGTGAACTTCCTGCATTCAGAGTCTTTTCATGTGTTTTATGGATCTAAAGAGGACTTTATAGTTTGGTGTTGGATATATGGGCTAATATCGGACCGATAGACTTGATCTAGACTTAACCGGGATATTTTCTTAATGTATAATTACTCTTTATATAAAGCTCAGTCTTATGTACACTATGAGTGTCTGTGAAATTCTTTGTCTGAAAACCCAGACTAATACTGCTTCCATTATTGTGACTAATAGCTATGAGTTCTACGTAACAACTTCCATGAATTTTCAGACCCAGAAGAGTAGTAGAGGGCTATGATAAAAACAGTGTCAGAATTGTGTACAGGAGAATGGAGGATGGGTAGATGTCTGACATCTGTCTGGTCAGAGTTATCTTTGGCAAAACGCAGTGTTAGATTCTCATTATCAATAGTCAAGTCAGAAGAGATAAAGACATGCTTCCTCCATGACATATTTTACAGATAGAAATATGTATCTTTTCTAGTGAGTTTTTTTCTTTTTTCAGAATTGCATCTATTTGTTGGAACATCTTAAATTGTGTTCTTTCCATTTCTAGGGCCTTGTTTTAACTAATATCTTCAGTGCAACTTGAACGTTTTCATTCAGTACCATTGACCCTTGATGATATGCTACCTCCCGATATGATTAACAGTTGAATAAATTTTTTATACAGGAAGTTTTTGTAATTCTATCTTCTTTTGATGTTTTCTGCATTCTACATATCATATATTGGATTTTAAAATATTGAAACTTGGGGCTTGATTGTTTTCTTCTTTTAGTTTCGATTATCCTGAGCAATTCCCCTTGGTTGTATCATTCTTGGCATATGCATTCATATGATTTTCTTATCCAAAATGGCTATACTAGTATATTTCCATTTTACCTAATTTAATGACCTCCAATCTTCCTGATTAATACTTCACAGATTCTGAGTTCTATTCATCTGCAGACTTTTTCATCTTTTTCTCTTTACCTTGTGTAATATTCCACCAGCAGGTGAAGATCCCAAAGACTCCACTCTGACAGGCTTTACCCATCTCACATCACCATGGTCAAATCCACATTGGAAAATCAACTTCTGTCACACTTCACGCACCCTTTGACCTGAGGGTACCATCATTTGGCACTATCTCCAACAGTGCTCCAAAACTGTGCATAAGGCTTTCAGGAGCTCTTTCCTTCAAAGTGGGCAGTCAAATCTTTTCTCGTTGCCTCTTCTTAGTCTGAAAGCTCTGTTGAAACCTGTTCACTTTCCACGACCCAATTGGATTTGAAATATCAGTGACATAGTTTTCAGTTTCAAAGCACCATATAAAACACCACTGTATGACAAGTTGATAGTTAATTGGTAACTCATACTGAGAGAAAATAATTCAAAAGAGACTGAACTTTGTTCCAATGTACAAAAACTATGAAGAGCGTTCTGCTGGAGATGGGGGCTGTGTCTTGGACACTCACTTCCCACCTTCCTTGTTATAGTTGTATTGACCATTGCTCTTAACTACCTGTAAACTCTGGAGTCAGTCTAGATCTTGGCAAAGATAGCATGTAGTGGATCCCTGCCATTATTTCCTACTTGATATAAGTGACAGTGAATGAGTTAGTTTCCTTGATTCTTCAAGATCAACAACAGGCACCCGAGTATTGCAGTTCAGCCAGAGATAGAACCACTGAGTAATTGAAGAAATAGAGAGCACAATTATAAATTACTTGAAGAAAATGAAAATGAAAGTACACCGTGCAAAGTCTCTGAGACATAGTAAAAGCAGCATCCAGAGATTAGTTTGCTTCAATAAGGACAAACAAAAGAAAAAAAAAGTTAAAATAAATGCATTAACATATCCCCTACAAAAATAAGACAAGATCAGGGAAACAAATACTAAGAAACTAGAGGAAAGCAATAGTAGATTAATACAGAAATAAATAGATTTGATTTTTAAAAAATAGAAAAAAAATTAATAAGACAAGAAATTGACTATTTGAAAAGATCAACAAACTTGATCAATCCAAGGTAGGCCATATAATGGAAAAAGAAAAAGAGCAAGTACTACCATTAAGAAAGTAGACAGGCAAGAGCACAAAGATGCAAATGATATGAAAGAGATTATAGCACAATATTATGAATAATTGTCTTCCCTAAATTTGAAAACATAAATGAAAAAAATTTTAAAAACATATTACCCACATAAATTAATGCAGACTGATGTAAAAAAATTTTACAGATGGATAACACAAGAAAAAATAACTCTGGATATAAAAATACTCCTAAATTAAAATAGTGTAGGATTAGATGATTTTACTGGGGAATGCTATCATTCATTTACAGAAGAGTTTATACCTATATAAACTATTTCAGCAGATACAAAAGAATAATATAATACAAAACTCATATTTTAAATGAAATATTATCATGAAACCTATTCTAGGAAAGATCATGGGAATAGAAAAAATATGGTCATATAAACCTTACATTGATGCCAATATTTTCAATAAAATTCTATCCAACAGAGAGACAGTATTCTCTAGAGACACAAACCCAGGACACTTATGATATGTGTGTGTGTGTGTTTGCAATGCAACAACAAATTAGTCCACACAGCAGTACAGAGAGGTCGGTTCACTTTCAAGGATGGTTGATGTATCGCACGTCCTTCCATCTCGCCGTAGCCTCTGGCCCAAGGCCAAGGAAACAGCAGTAAGTTGAGATGTTGAAGCAGAGCCGAAACCTTCGGCGCAGCTCAGTGAAGCCGGTCAGTGTGTGCCCTCGAGGCGCAGTCATGAGAAGTGGCTGGTTGGGGAGACGAGGAGGAGGTGGTGGCGGCGATGTCTGGAGTGATGGCAAGAAGAGAATTTGGCCCACCTGCAGCAGCCATGGCAGAATGGAGCTGCACAGTGGCGTGAAGCAGCACGGTATAGAGACAGGTTCCACCAGCGTCCAATGGTTGACTCAGTTCATAGCCAGTACAGTTCACATGTTGAAACAAGTCAGTGAATTCAGGAAGCACAGTGGTCTGAGCACCAGGGAGAAAGAGGAAAGGGCTGACCTCATGAAGCCTTTTACTTTGGTTTTGCCTCCGAAAGAGGTAATTAAACTGCAACACGATTAACAGGCTAATCTCCACCCATCGTGTCACACAAAAAAAGCTATCACAAACAGAATTCATCATAACTCCTTTAAAATAGCATCACAATCAACTTAGATTCATATCAAGTATACAAGGATAGTTCAATATTAGGAAGCAAATCAATTTAACAAGGTATTTCACCACATAGCGAAAATAAAAGAAATGAACCCCATGATTCTAAAAATCTAAATAGAAAAGGCATTTGATAAAGGTAAACACACACTCTTGCTATAAATATATAATGTGAATAGAAGAAATTATTTAAAATTAGAGGTATATGTGAAAAACCATTGTCTATCATACCACTTAAAGGAGATGATTTAAAAATATCCTCTCACTGAATAGAATCAAATAGGGTTGTCGTTATCACCACTTTGATTTGATATAGTGCTGGATAGAAGAGATAAAACAAAAAATGTTGAAATCAAAGAACTGAAAAGAAAATATTAAAGTAAAACTCAAGAACACAAAGGTAAATATAATGATATGTGCAAAGACCACATTGCTGAAGAAATAAGTGTCAGCTATACTGAAGGCATTATTCAAAATAGAGGACCCAGGAATTGATAGAGTACCAATTGAAATTTTCCAACACTGTTCACCTACTGGAAGCACTTGTATCTCTCAGGAAATTTGGAAAACAAGTCAACTAAAGAGGTTCTATTTATATCCATTTCAAAAAAAGCCTAATTATAGAACAATATAATTGATATAGCATGTAATTTAAATATTGCTTAAGGTCATGAACAATTGTTGTAACAATATGCTTACAGAAAATTTCCAATGGTTTGTGTTGGATTCTAGAGAGAATATGCAATAAAGAATATCATGACTGATGTCAGATGGATCTTGGATGAAAATGGAGAATACAAGAAAAAATATTTACTTTTTGTTTTATTGAGGAACTGAGGCATGCAGATAGCTGCATGAGCAGGTGCATTGTTGTGATGGCAAAAGCAGTGCCCCATTTGCCACTGATTAGTTCCTTTTGGTTGCCCACTGTTATCACACATTGTCATTTAGAATGTCTAAGCAGAAAGCTTTATTAACAGTGTAACCTGGTAGACCGACCCCCCAAAACACTATCCCCTTCACATCAAAAATCAAATGAGCATTTTCTTCATCTTTGATTTTACTTGAGCTTTGAGTAAGGTGATGATAAGGTCTTCATTGGCTTGATTCATGTTTGCCTTGGGGTTCATCAGTATAGCACCATGTATTGTCACCAGTAATAACTTTGGATAAAGTCATCCAGGTCACTTTGGAGCTGTTCTTTCAAAGCAAATCATGTTTCCACTCCATGTTCTTTTTCCTCAGAATCTGAGGCACATATTTCTCTGTGACCATTCTCATTCCCAAATTTTCCATTATAATTAATTGAACTGAGCTTCCAGGTAGTCAAGATAACTTCTACATATCTTCTTCAGTGATACATCATTGTGGCAGTCATGTACTCTTGTGTCAATTTCAGGATTGGTGGGTGTAAGGGTGGAGCCTAGGCTGTCAATCTGGAGATTTCCAATGAGATCTCTGTGTAGGCTTGGCTTTCTCCTGAGAATTTTGGGAAATCTTGTGATATTTTCGAATGGGAGGTGAGAGACGTATAACCCAGTCCTTGCTCTACTGACAAGACAACATGGCAGCATGCTGATAGACCCTGAGTCCTGGAAAATGGAGGAGCTAGAGGGGGAGCCAAATGGGCTTACCCTGATGGAATCAGGCCTCTGCAGCCAAAAAGGACACGTCCTGTCAGTGCTGAGCTGCTTAATAAGCTATAGAGAGGCCCCTGCCAATGCTGAGATTCTTCTACCACCATGGATATGCAAGATACTACACTCACTGCTCTGTGATTGTTCTGGTGTCATTAAATGTGCCTAGTGAATCTGAAGACTTTACAGACTGCTATTGGACATCTGGGCTAATGTCAGACTTGCGGGTTTGGACAGGATTGGTTTAGGATGCTTTCTCAATGTTCCATTCCTCTTGCATATAAACCTCTCCCTTGTATGCATATGCATATCTATGAATGTTTTTTCTCTAGTCTATCAGGACTAACACAGCCATCATTGGTCTTTGAGCGCAAGTGCATGGAGTTGCTGATATTTTGTCCAGAATGACCTTTGTCATCAATCAACATTTCACCTGTTTTGAAACAAGAAAACCACTCTTACGCTTGACTCTTTCACATAGTACTGTCCTTGTAAACTGTATTTAGCATCACAAACGTTTCTTCAACATTTTTCCTGAGCAGAAAACAAAATTTCACAGCTGCTAGTGATCAGGTAGGGAAGATGAGCATCATGGAATGCCAATTTCATAGAAGAAAGTGTTCTTGCATTTAGGAAGTACTTGAGTGGAGGTCCAATGCCCATCTGCTGTTCTACGATTAAGCCTATATGTATAAGTTCATTGATCTATTTCCCCCATTGTCACATATAGATATATGTACCTATGTACATGCCTGCATTTAAATCTCTATAACTGCTCTTTACCCCCCAGTTCTTTCCTCTATTTCCTTTTACTTCCCTCTTGTCCCACTATCACACTCAACCTCCATTGGGTTTCAGTATTTTCTCCCTGTAGCATTACCTTTGATCAATACCTACTAAACTTCTCTCATCCACCTTGTCTCTAATTTTGGATCAACCTGGGCTGGTCAACACCATCTCCTTTTCCCCTCCTTCCCTTCTCCCACGGCCCGCAACCCGGAATCAACCCCATCATTTTTGCCTCCAGACAGTTAATCCAGCCTATCTTATTTAGATAGACCTACACAGGTAACAATATGTACCCAAAAAAGGCTTCCTAAAATGAAGCAACCAAAGAAAATAAAGCAATGATAACCACAACCAAAAAAGCCTCTCTCTCTCTCTCTCTCTCTCTCTCTCTATATATATATATATATATATATATATATATGAAAAAACAATATAAAAATATGTAAATAATTCAAGGTCTGTTCATTGGCCTCCAGGAGTGTTACGTGGTTGAGTCAGATGGGGTACCACTCCCTGGTCCTAAGGTTTATTGTGGTCATTCCACCCGGATCTTAGCACTCTGTTGCACACACTTGGTGTTTTTTTCCCTGGTGTGGTTGTGTCAGAAAGGGTATAATCCTGACCCTGTTTCTCCACTGTTGACCCCGAAAGGCCTTGGGTCAGCGATGGTAGCTGTATTTCATAGTGGGGTTGGCCATATGATCTTCTTTGTGCATCAGCTGTTCCGAGTGGGAGTATCGTCCTGAAGGATAGATGGACCAGGATGCATTCCATTCTCTCTTTCTTCCTCTTCATTTGTTCTCATGTGTTCTGGTCAGGCATCTCTCACTCCCCAAGCTGCAGCTTCAAGTGCTGACCTCCAAGGCAAACTCCCCTGGTAGAGAGGTGGCTTCCCCTATAGTTGGGATTGGGGTTGTGTGCTCAAACTCCTTCGTTGTTTCCCCACTTCATGCCGCCACACTGCGTTCACATCCCGGATCACTGGGTTTAAGTTTGATACCTCTTTCACTGTGAAGATATAAACAATACACTCCCCTTGGGAGGATTAGTACTCCATTTCCTTTCTATACATCACCATCTGCCCCACCTCACCACCACCATCACCCCATTCCTGTTGGCTACCACATGTAGTCTTGAATTTGGTCTTGCCCCTGCCATACTACTTGGGCCTCTCCCCAGGCATTTCTGAATACAGTAGCAACCCAAGCTACCCCTTTTGCAATTTTTTAAATTACGCTTGCCTCAGTGGACTCATGTTGCACCTGTCCTTTTGCGCTTGGCTAACTTCAGTTAGCATAATTCTCTCCAGTTCTTCCCATGTGGTGATGTGCTTCATGTGTTCATCACTGCTTTTCAGTGACATCTTCTTACAGAGGGGTTTCAGGGAGGAGATGAGCCAGTTAAAGTACAGTGTAGTAACAATGAAATATACATCTTTCCTCTAGTTCTCAAATGCTTCCTCACACCCACTATCATGCTTCCGGTTCCACCAGATAAGACCGACTAGAACAGAGGATATACACTGGAGTCAGAAACGTGGGAAATTTAGGATAGATATTCAGTCAGGACAAGTGATGGGAGTGATGATACTGGGAGGGTGGAGGGATGGTGGAGTAGAAAGAGGGGACCAATTTCAGAGATCTACATATAACCTCCTCTCTGGGACATAGCCAACAGGGAGGTGAGTGAAGAGGCACATTGCACAGTGTACAATATGAAATAGCGATTTGTTAATTATTAAAAGTTCATGGGGGGAGGGAGAAGGAGAAATATGGCAAGGTGGAACTGGGGGCTTAAGTGGAGGGAGGATGTTTTGAGAGTGATGATGGCAACAAGTGTGCAAATGAGATCTGCACACAATTGATGTATGTATGGATCATGGGGGAGGTGTGTGAGTCCCCCAAAAAATGATTCATTAAAAATAAGTGGGGGATGAAAGAGGAGCCTTTCTTTTTTAAAGAGGAACTTATACCAAGGGCTCAAATGGAAAATGTTTGGAAATGTATGTGGCAACATGTGTGCAAATGTGCTTGATAGAGATAATGTACTGAATGTTGTAGTAGCCGTAAGAGTCCTGAATAAAATTATATTTTTAATTTCACAGCTACACACTGTATCAGCCATTGAGTAAAACTTATTAAAAATTCATCATGACAAGAGAGACCCTAACCAGACAATGACACTGGATATACAAACTTGATGCTTGCCTAGATGGCTAAGTGTGTAGCAATGGGTTTAGGCATAGGAATACTTGCAAGCGTGGTGTAGGGATGGAAAGTGTTCTTCTGTTGCATAGGTTCATCATATGTTGAAATGACTCCATGGTATCTTACGGCAAGAATAATATTGAAAAACAAAAACAAATTAGGAGACCTTTCACTCCTTGATTTCAAAATCCACTACCTAGGCACGATAATCAAAACGGCTTGGTACCAATTCAATGATTAACATGTTTACCAATGGATCATAAGAACTAACCCAGGAACACAACAAACCACCTTCAGATCTTAAATGTATAAGGCTAAAGGGCTAAACATACAGACTTAAAACATATTGTGCGTAAGTAAGGCACATCTTCTTAACTAAATGGTGCTGGAAAACTGATATCCACATGCAAGGGAATGAAGTTATACTTTATACCATACCCTAAAGATGTATTAGAACTTAAATATAGATCCTAAAGCCAGAATATCTAGACAGACTTAAGATCCCTACACAAATCATATTTTTTAAAAAAACTATCAAATGTTATATAACACAATACTAGGAACTGAGTTTTGGAAATATACTAGAAATATGAGATATACATAAAAATATCTTTATCAAAAGAGTAAAAAGAAAACCTACAAATTTGGGGAATCATGAAATGATGGATAAAGGGCTCATTTTAAAGTTTATAGTGAACCAAAACACCTTGAGAGAAACACAAACCATTTCATCAAAAAATGGACCAAAGATATGAAGAGATAATTTACTGAAGGTATCATCCTGAGGCTCAATCATATAATGAGATGTTCAAGTTCATTGAGCTTAAGAGAAATGTAAATGAAAACTTTTATCAGATACTGCTTCACACACTCAGAAAATGTTTTGAGACAAATAATAAATGCTGGAGATAACACACAGCTATTGAAATGTTCATACTTTGCTGGGGGATGTATAATTTTTAATCACTGTGGAAAATAGTGTAGCACTTTCTTAAAGAAAATTATATGCAAATACCTTGTGATATATAATATCTCTGAGAGCAAAAACTAACAGATAAGTATACACCCATGTTTTTCACAGTAATTTCTATAATAGCAAAATATGGAAGCAATAAAATCCCTGTGAGGGAAATAAATAAATGTGGCAGTCATGTGCTTATGTTAATTTTATGATTGAAATGTAGGGGTGGAGTCTGGCCTGCTAATCTGGAGATAGCCATTGAGTAACTCATGAGGCCTGTGTGGGCATGGCTTTCACCTGAGACTCCTGGGAAATCTTGCCATGTTTCCCTCGTGAAGATGAGAAGCTATCTCCCCCAGTTGTTGGGAGTTAGTCTCAGAGACAATTAATCACGAAGACAAGCTGGCAGCATTTGAGAAGCTGGAGGAGATGGCGGAGAGACCACACAGCTTTGCCCTAATGGAGCCAGACCTCTGAAGCTGGGGCAGCCAGATGGAGACCTCTGCCAGCGGTGAGTTGCTTCTGCTGTCGATGGACCCTGAACCCTGGAGGCGAAGTGCCCCACCAGCACCGGGATTCTGCACCCACTGACCTGTGACTTCATGAGTTGGAAGGAGACTTTAAAGACTGATTTCGGGCATATGGGTTCATATCAGTCTTAAGACTTTGAACTGGACTGGGCTTGATGTCCTGTTCCTCCTGTATATAAACCTTTTCCTTATATCGATATGCATGTCCTTGAATTTGTTCCTCTAGTCTACCCAGACTGACACAATAAATTATGTGTATGGACCCAATGGAATGTTATGCATACTCAAAGACAATGAGTTGGTCAAATATATCTTGATATATATAAAATTAGAGGATATTATGCTGAGAAAAATTTTAAACAAAGGTAAATATTTCATGGAAAGATTATTCTACAGAAAAAAAGTGTACCATACAAAACTTCACATCAAAGGAAAAAACTTTGAAGGCTATGAAGAGACAAGGGAGAGGGTCAAGGGGAGAGAAAGAGAGGGAAGGTGAGGAGGGACAAATGTAAGAGGAATTATCTATGTGGGTGGTTTACTGGTATTTTGCCACTGTTCTGTTCAAGGAACTATGCAATTTTGTATTGTGTGGTGGTCTTTGCATAAGTTGCATTCCACAAATTAAAGGGGAAAATAATGAAAACTCACCTTAAAAGCTCAACAGTTTTCTTAGTCATCAGATCTAAACATTGAGCTGAGTGATTATAAATGAAGGAAAGGGAAAATTGAAACTGACTTAAATTCCTTTGTGAGACAAGGACTCATTTCAAACAAATGGTAAAAAATAGTTTCTTGAATTTCAGTATGATATTTTTGAAAGTCAGAAAAAGTGCCTTCTTACTCTAATTAGTATAATGAAATCAATAAAATGGGTTCAATATTTAAAATGGAAAGAAGTTCCAAATAGTCCTTGATTCAGAAAAGTAAGTGCTTACCATGGAAAGTTTATTCCCACCTCCATTCTCTTGTACTTGAAGCCCTAGATTTCTTTTTAGTAAATGGAAATAATATGAATATAATATATGAGTGACTATAGTGCATTGAACTATTTTGTAATGACTTCATCAGTCATAATATTTACAAATCCCACCATCAGATTGGATGAAGTCATGTAAATAAGGTGTATTGAACTCCAACAAAGGGATTGTTGAATTTTGCCATCTTACTGGGTTTTAAATTAGCCCTCTTAGAAGTAAGAACAGATGATCTTTCTACCATCAAGATATGTTAGAGCCAAGAACTTAGATTGTCCTGTAGAGCTTGCGTTTCCTGTTCCAGGATCTCTAGATGAAAGGAAAACAACAACAATTCTGCCACAAGAGGACCACCAGAGATGTGGCAGAGGACTGGGAGCAGCAAAACTCAGAGTCAGAGAATGAGACTGAGTGGTGGCTTTCCAAGCTCACAAAGTAAAGTTGACTGTCATTGTGTCGTCAGATACTGTGTTAGACTAGGTAGACTAGAGAAACAAATCCATATAAACTCTTATGTATGTAAAAACAGTTTTATATACAGAGAAACTGTACATTGAGGAACCATCCCAACCGAAACAAAATTCATGAGCCCAATATTAGACGATATGTCTAACAGCAATGTGTTAAGTCCTCTTCAGACTCAGGAAACACATACAATGGCACTGAATGTAGAAGATCACAGGCCAGATGGACAGGGTGTCTTTGGATCCAGTGGCATTGCAAACATCTCAGCGTGGGCAGGGGTCTCCAAATGGCTTCTCTGTCTCCCAGGGCTCCATCAGGGTAGGTGGGTCCATGTCATTTCTCCTCAGGGATGTCTCATAGGGAACCAACCTCCTCAGTCAAGTGTCTACTAGGAAGTAAACTGAGAGAGACTGTGCCTCCGCCTCCAAGAAGGAATTACCACATTTCCCAGAATTCTCAGGAGAAGGCCATGCTCAAAGGGTGGTCTCATTGGCTATCTCCATATTGACAGACTAGATTCCACCCCGCATGCTCTCAATCCTCAAATTGACACCAAATTAGGTGACTGCCACAGATACCATCCTGTCAATTTTGACTCATAAGGACCCTAACCACAACAGAATAAAACACACCCCAGTCCTGCACCACCTCACCTCTGTTCCTATGCTTGAGACATTAATGCAGCCAATGTGTCAATCCATCTTATCAAGGGCCTTCCTCTTTTTTACTGTCACTCTTTTTTACTCTTTTACCAAGCATGATGCCCTTCTCCAGGGATGGGTATCCCCTGACATGCTCAATATATATGTAAGATATAGTCTCAGCTTCCATGGCTGTAAGAATCGCTCTGGCCAGACTTTTGTCAAGAGGAATCTGTTTGTTCTTATAGCAGTTCATGGTGCTTTCAAGGCTTTGACTTTGCCATGGGAAAGCAGTTATGCTCATAGATTAGGCTGCTTCTAGGCACTTCATTGGGAGAGCTAGGAGAGTTGACCCACAGAGCTAGAGCCAAACATTCTCAAACTCAGGCTTAACATGGCTTGGAAGGCCTTTGTAGCATTTGTTAGTGCAGTGACCGTTGGGGCCTGTGATTTATTAGACAAGAAACCAAAAGAGACCTATCTATCAGCAAGACTGATAAGTGGTGGTCCTGACTGGAAGGATTAAATTCTGATCATTTTTGATACTGAAAATGGACCTTTTAATTTCCCTAATAATGTCATTAGTTATGATTCTGAGATCTGCCTGGCCATTTCAGGGAATCATTAACCCAGCAGCGTGGTAAATACTGCGGTGAGTGAGAGAATCTAAAAACTGTACACATAATCATGCCCTGAGCATAGTTTGTCCTGTAGACCTGGGGTTTCCTGTGCCAGGTGCTCTAGAAGAAGGGGGGAAAAAGGAACTTTCTTTCTTCCTTTGTCCCCAGATGTGAGGGCAGAGATTCATTTCATTGAAGAGCAAACAAGAGATGGAATCCACCTAGAAGATACTCTCAAACTTATGATAAGCTTAAATACAAACAAATATGTATTGATGACTTTTGGAGACGAACGTGACCTCTTTCTAAGAGAGCGAAGTCTATATAAAATAATTAATGGACTTTGATTGATTCCATGTTTGGCAAAAGAGATGGACTTACTGACTCCTTATGTGCAATGCATTTTTATATCTTGATTTGAGTGAAAGATAATTTGAAACATTGAAAATCATTTGAATTAAAATATAAAAACTTTTATGTTAAAATATTGATGTAGGGCTGAGCCCCGGTGGCATAGTTGTTATGTGCAGGACTGTGGCCCACTGGGATGGAGGTTCAATTCCAGCAGCAGCTCCACAGGAGCAAAGGCTGGGCCTCCTACTCCCACCACCAGAGGACAGTTATGCCCCCACAAAATACTGATGTATAACTTAATATTAATCAAATATACTGTTATATGGTAATCAAATTATTTGGTGATAACTTATGTTAACCTATTGAACATATGTATACAAGCTAATCATGATTTCCCATTCAGGCCTTCTTATATAAGCTCAATAATTTTCTTTATAATTTATTAATATAAGCAACTGCATACGTGAAATTATATTATGAAAAATCATATGTGAAACTATATTATGAGTTACCAACATATTTGACATATTTTAATTCCATGAAATTCTATTGAGGAACTCCCTTTATCAATCCCATAAGTATAATGAATGTGGAAAATAACAAGCAAAATACTTTTTCATAAAGTTTTACATATTGGGCTGAGCCCTGGTGGCATAGAGGTTGCGTGCGGGACTGTGGCCCACTGGCTTGGCAGTTCAAATCCAGCAGCAGTATGGCTGGGTAGCTCCCACTACCACCAGAGGGCAGTGATGCCCAAACAAATAAATAAAAAAGTTTTATGTATTAGCCCAGCTTCCTTCCCTTCTTGGGAAGGAAAAGCCCATACATACTTTTTCAGTTAAAGAAAAATAAACACTGTTCTCTCTTTTGTGATCTTTGCTTCAAAAAAGTTCTATGGGAGATAGTCACTGAACTTTCCATGATGACATAGATCAAGAAGCAGTTGTGTGAAGTGAACAATGGGATTCTGCATGATTTAATACCACGAATGGTATGTGCCACAGGTGTTTCCTTTCCTCATACTTATTTAATATGTATGCTGTGCAAATAAGAATCCAGATTACCTGAAGAAGAAAGAGGCATCAGGATTGGAGGAGAACTTATTATCAACCTGATATATGCAGATGACACATCCCTGCTGGTTAAAATGAAAAGTATTTGTAGGTGAAGAGTTAGGATTGTAGCCTTCTGTATAGATTAGAACTCAATTAAAAAATTAATGTCCTTCAACTGGATTGATCTATAACAGCATGAACAATGGAGAAAAGTTTGAAGCTTTCAAGGATTTTGTCTTGCTTGGATCCACAGACAATGCTCATGGAAACAGTAGTCAAGATACTCAAAAGACAAGTTGCTTTAAGCAAATCTGCTGCAAAACACTTCTTGAAGGGGTTGCAAGCAAGAAGCTGATTTGTGGACTAAAATGTGTCTGACAAAAACCATGGTGTTTTCAAATGCCTCATATGCATGTGAAATTTGGACATTTGGGGCAATGAAGACCAAAGATGAGTTGATGCATGTGAATTATGGTGCTGGGGAAGAATAACAAATACCATGGACTGCCCTAAGAACAAAGAAATCTGTCTTGGAAGAAATACAGCTGAAACCCCCCTTAAGAGACAAGAATGGTGAGAATTCATCTTGCCTACGTTGTCAGGAGAGGCCAGTGACTAGAGGATATTATACTTGCTTAAGTGGAGGGGCAGCAAAAAGTAGGAAGGCTGTGGGAAAGCTGGTTTTGCACAGCGGCTGTGACAATGTGGACCAATATAAAAACAATTGCAAGATTGGCCCAGGAAGGTGCCAGGTTTCATTCCGTTGCACTTGAGATCAGTATGAGTCTGGACCAATTCTATGGCAACCATCAATGACATATCATGTTATGTATTTATATCCTGGACAAAAAATAACAAATGAAATGCAATGATTTAGTGTTCTGAGCGTATTTTAAGCTTATGATTCATCTAAATATTTATTATCTACATTTCTATTTTCTTTGAATGTTTTGCCATAATTTGGAGGCACATTTTAAAGAAAGTTAATAAAGTCATGAGTGAGGTGTGCTTTATGATTTATTAAATAAATTATTATTTTGAGGTTATCTAGCAGTATTTAAGGTCAGCTTCTGGATAAATTTCCATGATGAACTTCACATCTTTCTACAAAATTAATCTTTCATCCTACTTTATGAAGTGCCACTTAGATTTAGAGCTATCGACTATAAATAGAAACATCATCTCTCTTTTTTTCCTTTTTTAACCATGATGACAATGTACTCTAGTGTCTTCTGGTTTTGTTCCTAAGTGTGTTAGTCCAGATAGACTACAGTAAAAATCCAGTGACATTCATATATGTATGGGAGAGCTTTATACACAAGAGCAATTGTTCGTTAAGAAAGCATCCCAGCCCAGTCCAATCCAAAGTCACAAGTCCAATATTAGTCCATGTGTCCAGTCCCAGTCTATCAATTCTACTTCAGATTCACACAAACCACACAATGCCACTGAATCCATGAAGATCCAAGGCCAGTGGGTGCAAAGTCTTGTGGATCCAGTGGTGGTAGAGACATTTATGCACTGGTGGGGTCTCCAGATGGTTCCTTCAGCTCTGAGGCTCTGACTGCCATCAGCCTCTCTCCATATGGCTTGTCAACAAAAATGTCTCTCTGGTATTGTGTGTGTGTGTCCCGCCTCCAGCGAGCTATTTATCTCCTTAGCATCTCCAAATGAGGTCATCAAGCTATGATCTGAATGACCAGCTAGACTCTAACTCTTCACTCTTCATCTTCTCAAATTAACAACAGATTATGGACTTCCACACTAAGCCTTCAAGGACATAGCTGAAATTTTGAATCTGTAAATATTTGCATTGATTTATTCATATGCTAATTATGTTATATTTTATTTGGAGGTTATTTTTTATTTTGTAATGTGATCCACATTGTCTGTAAGCAGATAATAAGTGAACACTTGGGTAAAAGTCAAATGATGGTTAAATTGATCCAATACCTTGGTGTTCTATAAAAACCCAGCCTAGTACCATACATATGTGCAATGCCAGTTTCCATCAGGTTGATTCTAATTCAGAGCAACATGTCATCAGAGCAGACAGCTTCTTCTCTCTCAAGGAGCCAGTGGTATATCTGAACTGCCAGACTTGCCTTAACAACTGCTCCACCAGACTCTGAAGGTTACATAGAGAGAGGTTATAGTCTTCATAGTACTATTCTCTATATTCTGGGTAAGTTAAAATTGTCTCTCTTTTTTCCCATAGTTAACACATTAGCATAATTTTAAACATATTTTATTATTTTGCATCTTTTTTCTAATGGGCCTACTAAATTAAAAATAAAGTTTGGTCAAATGTTATCACCTCATGCATTTTCTGCTGTGTTCCCCACAGCCTGAGAGTAGTTTGGATACTAAGTTGGATATTCACTGTCATTGGATAGGTTCCACTTTACAGAAACCCTATTGGATACAGTAGAAATTCCCTTTTTAATTTTGGAGGCTGTAAATATTTATGAGATTACAAAATCTCATTTTTCTTTCCAGGAACAGCCCACTTATCTATCAGCACCCTTGGTGCTTGATATTAGATATGAGTTATTCAATCCCTTAGTTAAAAAAAATATATCTCCACTAAGACTGACACCAAAGGATACATAGGTAAGGCTCCTGTGATTAAAGAAGAAAATGTATGAAGTGCTTTCAATGTCTATTCAGAGGTGATTTCCAGATAGTGACAAAGGGCAGAAAAAGCAAAGGGTTTGAGAAGTTACGTTTGAAAATATTCAACTGTATAGAGTGCCAAACTGTCTTTGATGTATCACTTAGTTCCTCTTTCTATGGCATTTGGATCAGTATAGACTTACTAAATAGCAAACCAGTTAAAGGAAAAATGGACGATTTTTGTTGACCCTATTATGAATCATGGAAAGCTTAAATGACAAAATTTAGTCTATTATTATAAGAGATACTTCAGAGGAATTCCTAGTATAACTTCTAAGCAAGTCCTCCACAGGTCCTTGTGCATTGAACCATGGCCTACATGGATGAACACAAACATGAAAGGGTTAGGAGGACCTATAAAAGCACGTTACGTGTCTTAGAGGCATGTTTTACTCACCATGACTCTCTATACAGCAGAACGAAGCACTGTCTGCTGCTGTCCTCATCTCACAATTGCTGATTGAGCCTATTTTTGTAGACATTGTCTGAATCCTTGTCAGTGGGAGTCTTCCTCTTTTTTACGACTTTTCTACTTTATCAATCATAATTTTCTTTTCCGAGCAATATCCTTCCCTGATAAATATGACAAAAGTATGTGAAACAAAGTTCACCATATTTGCTTCAAGAATGAAGTAAACCATAATATCAGATGGAATTGGCACTGTAATTCCAATATTTAATTTAAAAAATAGCACTTTGAATATTAGTAAATATATCAGTAAGCATTGTTAAAGTTTAAAACTGCCATTCTTTGTTGACTAAAAGAGAATGGAATGTCCATTTTAATTCAATTTGTAATCATAGTTCAAAGGTAGTGATTATTCCTTGTATTTCATTCTCTTTCAAGAGCCCGATGAATATCAGTTAAAAAAAGGTTTTATCATTAAAATAGATGACTGATTATTTAATTATGCATGCTTTATTTTATCAAGTGTGTTTTAGAGCCCTAATAGTCACCATTATTTTAAATACCTATATTAAGATACAAATAAAGTTGTCACAGCTAGTAAATACTGATAAAAACTTTATTTTCTAGTTTGAGTTTTGCACTAGTACCCTATGTTGTATAAAGCAAAATATAAGAAATCTCGAAATGTGAAAATTCATTTTTCACTACTCAATTTTCAGTTTGTGATTATACGGTAGCTTGTGTGCTCTTACAAGGCCAAATCAGGGCCAGCACAAATTCAAATATCGGCAGAGTCAGCCATTGAGTTCCATACAGCTTTCATGGGAGCATCTAGACTCAGACAACCTATAAATAACCTAGCAAGGTGCTTCTGCAAGGAGCTCCAGTATGGAAAAGCAGCAGAATAGTGTCTGATAAAATACCAAGTGAAGACTTCGTTGGCTTAAATAACACTCAATCTGGTCCTGGAGAAGAGCGGAGTAGCGCTAACCTTGATCACGGGGATGAAATAAAGCTTTCAGGAATTTTATGTATTGGAAAATGATAACCCTCATTGTGTATTGTACCTCAATATAAAGAAAGCAAAAACATCACAGGTGAACAGTTACCAAAGAAAATAAAATTACAAAATATTCAATCTTTTATCCATAATCAATGCTCATGGTAGTAGTTCTGAAGAATTTAAGCAGCATGCTGTGTTGGGCTAAGCTGTGGCAAAAGATCTTGTGTTAGTCAGAGTAATGAGACAAACGAATCCATAAACACTAATATGTGCATGAGAGGGAGTTTTATATAAAGGGGAAATATACAATAAGAAAGCATCCCAACCCAGTCTCGTCTAAGCCCATAAATCTGATATTAGCCCATATCGCTGATATCCAGCCATAAAATCCTCTTTGGCCTCATGAAACACATGCAATGATGCTGACTACAGGATGATCACAGACAAGTGGGTAAAAAAACTTTGGATCCAGCAGCGTGCAGGCATATCACTGCTGTCAGGGGTCTCTAAGAAGTTCCTCCAGTTCCCAGAGCATGGGGTCTATCAGTGTGGTGCCATGCGTCTTGCCAGTAAAGCATCTTGATAGAAGTGAGCAGAGAAAGAGTGTGTCTCCCACCTCCCAGGAGGAAAACAAACACTGCAGTTCCCAGAATTCTCAGGAGAAGGCCATGCCCATACAGAGGTCTCATTGGCTATGACCCAACCTCTTCACCCTCAACCCTCTCAAGTCCCAAATTGACAACGGGTTATCTAACTATCACAGATCACTTAAGGTGGCAAAAAGACTCAAAACATTGTTTAGAATGTTTAACCCAAATTATGAGATCTTCAATCACCTAGTATTTCTATGAAAACTAGACAATGAATGAAGATAAAAAAGAATTCATTAAAGATTGGACTAATACTAAATATACCATAGATTGCCAGAAAAGCAAACTATCCTGTATTAGAAGAAATATAGCTAGTATATTCCTTAGAAGTGAAAGGCAGAAAACTTAGCCTCCTACTTTGGAGGCAAGAGGCTATTGGATTGTTAGGATGGAACCATCTCCTGAAGGGCATCATCTTGGCAAAATTTGAGGCTAGTGACAAAAAGGAAGTTCCACAGTGAGATGAACAGACAGAGGAGCCACAGTTAAAGTGTCTAGGATGGCAATAATTGTGAAGACAGCCAATTTCCAGGCAGTATATTTTTCTGTTCACCATAGGATGGCTATGAGTAAGAACAGACTCAATGGCTCCCAGTAACAGCAGCAACATGATCATTTAAAGAAAATTAGCAAAAAGAGACCCCAATGTAATCACAATTTATATCAATTTAATACATGTGCAATTGTGCAATACATATGTGAGCTTTATAAAGAGTGCCAATCTATGATTTTTGTGCATTGACAAAATTGAATATTTCATCTGGATTTTAAGCAGATAGTGTTATTTGTCTTGTTACTTACAATTTAAGGCAGTTTCCTTGGTATCTTATTTCAAGAGATTCATATTGAAAATCTATACTTGAAACACCTATTGTCAAGTTTTATTCATTTTGTATCTCAGGATCAGAGATAAAATAATCAAGAGAAAACAAAGATAAGAGGGTGGTAGTAAATGCCTCCCTCTTTGCAAAATAATTGACTTACAAATATATCAACTAACATAAAATAATTGTTTTCTGCAGCTCATTAGGGAATTTACTGGATTACAATTCTTTATTCCAATAATATGGAGGTTCATATGAAGTCATTTTACAAAATGACAATGATGCATAATCTATCAATGAAGCTGAGGTGAAGGGAGAGAAAGAAAGAGAAGCAGATACCAAGGGCTCAACAAAAAGTAAATGTACAAAAAAGAATGAAGGCAGCATATGTACAAACATGCCTGATGCAATCGGTGTATGGATTGTGACAAGAGTTACAATAAAATATTCTTTTAATTAAAAAAATACTTGAAAAAATATTGTTTCAAGAAATATATGCTCATGTTAATCAAATTTATATTTTAACTTTTGCAACTCTATAATACAAACATTTTACTCAATAAGATTAATTTATTTTAGAACATATTCTTAGATCTATTTAATAAAGAAATGTCTGTCCTAAATAGGAAAAGGCTACTATAATGAAAACTAACTAATGTGTGTGGAAATATTAGATTTCCAATAGAAATGCCTTAGAAAATAGGCACGAGAGCCCTATAGTGCTCAAAAGTTATTGAAATCCCCATCGGCACAGACATCACGGAGCATGGAAAATCCTGTTTTAAATCAAAACATCTTTGGCTGTTTTTTCCTGGGATCTGCTTTGTATACTCTAGTTGCCAAATTTATTTTAACAACTAATTAGTTCTAATTGAGAAATGCCCTTAGCTTTCCACTTTAGTCTATGAGTTAATTTAGTTGCTTGTTTTGTTTTTTCATATGAAACTATACAGAGTTCTTCTATTCATAATGCATTATATTCAAAAAGCTGATTTATGATTTGAATTATAAACTGAAATAGGAAAGGCTTTCACACAAATTCAGTGCCTGAATGCTGTAGGAACAGCTCATTCAAGCACTAGAACTTGTACTTTCAAAGCAGTCATCAAAATGCCAATTATTCAATCCAACAAACAGCAATAAAGGAGAGGACAGCTATTCATATGAGAACCAAATCTGATGAAAATCAATTTACAGAGTAGAACAATAAACACTCTGCAATTGACCTTCAAGCAAAATTTTCAGTATATTATTATATTCTACATTTCATACAGCTATGAATTTTCAGCGATCAAAAATTACTTCAATAACAAATCCAATCAAGTCTTTTGAAGGATTTTCTTCTCTTCTTTGGTTTTAAGACCATGCAGCTGTTTTAATTTTGATCATGTTCTCCTTTTATAGGATTGCCTTTCTTAATGTTTCCTAGAATACTCATTTCTTTCCCTTCTCTGTCATCGCCTACATCATTGAAGACTGTCATTCCTCATTTACCAATTTATGTGCACAGGTGTGTATTGTAAACACATCACAGAGACAGGCATGAAAATGTTTCCAAATATTTCCAAAGGAATATTTTTTAGTAATCCATAATGCTAGTTAGAAGCCAGCCTCTGTGAAAATGCATTAGTCATTTTTTCAGTAACATTTACTTTCCAACATACACCTTCATTTCTATGTATGTATTAATGAAAAGTAATTGCTATGCAGTCAGTTCTGACTATAACATGGGATAGACTGGCCGCTGGGAGTTTCTGAGACGGCAGCTCTTTACCTGGTAAGAAAGTAACTCTTTTCCCTCCAAGCATCTGGTGACTTTGATACATATCCAATACATCACCAGAGATCTCCATATTAATGCAAAGGTTATAGTCAATATTAAAATACAGTGGTAAATTATATAAAAAACAATCTTTCTAGCATTAACCCCACCAGTATATTCACTGGAACTTCCTCTTTTACTAAAATCCCACTAACACCCATCTCTCAATATTTTAAGGATTTCTCAGTCTCTCTCTAAATGAAAGTCATAACAAGATCTTTTAATTATAATTAGTTTCTGCTAATATATCTTCTCCTACTGTAACTCTGGGGTTATATGCAAACTAAGAAATAGATGTTCAGCACTTCTTGTGCCTTAATAGCAAAGGAACTTTTGTATTTCAAAGTCATGAGAATTCCCTGCCTGTTTTGATGAGGATACTTGGTATTACTCTGAATTTACTTATCACAAAAGACATCCACAGAAACTGCCACTGTAAGCAAAACTGTGACATTTCTTTGCTAAATTCCATTGATCTTATTATGGAAAAATTAAATAATTTTGATTTTGAATGAGGGTGGTCTCTGTCATAACACTTACTATGTCCAGCACTCGTCATTCGGTTTGTCTTGCTGTATTTATTTGTATTTTGTTGTATTGCTGGAAATGATGCCTTTGTATTTCAAATGCCAGTATAGCCACCCAAAGGTAAGGGTTGTCAGGAGGGTTTCCAGAATAAGAGTAGACTACTAAAGACTAGGCTGTCTGCTTCTGTGGACTTAAGTACTGAAAACCTTATGGATACCAGTGGAAAATTATGAGATGCTAAAATCCTCATGAATAGCACCAGATCATTGCCAGGCATGATATCAGAAGATGAGCCCCCCAGGTCTGAAGCACTGAAAATATGACTAAGAAAGAGTGCCTTTTCAAAGCAGAGTTGAACATATAAATATGGATAGAGCAAAGCTTCTGGGACCTCTATTTGTTGATGAAGCATGAACCAAATGAAAAAATGCAAACATCTACTAATTATTGAAACTTAGAGTATAGAAATACAAAACGAAGAAAACTGGAAGTCAGCAACAATGACATGGATGATGTAAAAATCAATATCCTACAATTAGGGAGCCCTGCTGACATAGAAGTTATGCATTGGACTGCGTTGGTCAGAAGTTCAAAACTACGGGTTGCTCTGAGGGAGAAAGATGGGGATTTCTAATCTTGTAAAGAGTAACAGTCTCAGAAACTCAGGAGCAGTTTCACTGTGCCTTATAGGGATGCTAATAATATTTTTTTTGATGCTGGTGAGTTTGATTTGGAGTGAGCTGAAATTGAGGGGTATTGTTAGTTTTGAATCTGAAAATCTAGGATTTAATGCTCCAATGTTTTAAGACCCTTGACTTTGATTCCCAGGGAATGTACAGAAAGTTGGACTAAGGTGGCTTATTAGGTATGTATTTCTAGGGTTACTCCCCTCTTAAGATCCTTAAAATGTACCAAGGGCTCAAGTGGAAAATATTTGGAAATGAATGTGGCAACATGTGGGCAAATGTGCTTGATACAGATGATGAGCTGAATGTTATAATAGCTGTAACAGCCCCCAATAAAATAATTTAAATTCAAAAAAATTTAAAAAATATTGTTAGTAATTCCCTCCCCCTGTTTCAGCCAACAGCTATGCATTTGTCTTCTTTATCCCTTTTAGGTTCCGCTTCATCTCGACTGGCTTGATTCTCCTATCATATTCCCTCATCCCTCTGCTATGGATGGCTTTTGCTACGGCAGACCCAGTCACAACTTTGTATGGCAGTCACATGCATCAGCCACAGCCACAGTCATCCTCCTTCCCTCTCCTTTGATACCCTGCTTTCGGCTGACATGAAGACCCCTTTGACAAAGCGACCTTTAAGAAGCAAACCTAGAAAACATGGTGAGTGGGTCATTGACACCAGGCAAGCTCTCTACCAAACTATTTGGCCAACAGATTAGATAGCTTGCAAGCCTGAGGCTGCACCCTGGGTTACTTATCCTTCCAGCAGAGGGCTCAGAGAGCATTCATCTTGCTATGATTTACTAGCTTCATTCAGCATCATGATTTCCCGATCCCACCATGTCATGAAGTTTTTCGTTGCTGTTCTTGAGCGTTACCTATCATTCCGTTTAGTATATACCAAAGCTTTTTTCCTCCATTCTTCTACTGGTGAGGACTTAGATTGCTTCCCACTTGTTATTATTGAGACTGCTGCAGTGGACATGGAAGGGCATACATCTGTTCATGGTCTGTCTCTTAATTCTTTGGGGTATGTGCCCAACACTGCTATTGCGGGTCACATATTATTTCTATTGCCATATGTCTTGGGAATGACCATACTGATTTTCACCTTGGTTGTATGTATTTACAGGCCCACCAGTAGTGAATAAAATTTCCAACCTCTCCAGACTCTACAAAATTAGTTGTTCTCTATTTTCTTTGGCTTTTAATTTGGGCGTGTAGTTATGGGTGTTAGATGGTATCTCATTGTTGTTTTGACTTTTATTTCATGAGCGGCTGGAAAAGGAGAACATTTTTTCAAGTGTTTGTCATCTGGGAATCTTACTTGTAAAATGTCTGCTTAGGTGTGTTGCCCACCTTTTAAGAGCACTATTTAGTTTTGATTCTTTTAGGTGTGCTATATTCTGTGGATTTTAGTAAACAGCCCTCTGTCCATTATGCCATTGCTAAATATCTTTCCCAATCTGCGGGCTCTTTTTTTTAATCCTTTGATGAAATCTTTTGATGTACACGATTGTTTTTATTTTAAAATGGTTTTATTGGAGCTCATACATCTATTATCACAATCCACACATTCTTCCAATGTGTCAAGTACATTTGCACATCTGCTGCCATCATTCTATTTTCTCCATCATTATTTTCAAAGCATTCTCTTCCCATGTGAGCCCCTGATATCATCTCCCCATTTCTTCCCTCTGCCTCCTGCCCAACTCACCAGCCCTCAGGAACTCTTGATAAATTATAGATTATTTTTCCATATCTTGCATCATCCCCCACTGGCTGCCACCCACTTTTCAATTATTCATCCACCTGTGAGAAGGTTCTATATTTATCCATGTGCTCAAGTCCCTTTTTCTCACCTTCACCCTCCCCTAATCCTCCTGGTAAACCTGCTCTCCTTTTGGCCCTGAGGGGTTTATCGATCCTGGCTCCTGGTGATGTCCGTTCTTATCGTAGTAACGTGCATGCTCTGATCTAACCTGATTTGTAAGGTAGAATGGAGGCCATGGCAGTGGGGTGAAGAAAGCACTAAATAACTCCAGGAAAGTTGTGTATTTCACTGGTGCTATACTGCACCCTGACTGGCTCATCTCTTCCCTGTGACTCCTCTGTGAGGGAATCTCCGGTTGTCTACAGATTGGCATTGGGTCTCCACTCCATGTTCTCCACCCCCACTCATTTGGGGTATGGTTTTGTTCTGAGTTTCAGATGTCTGATACCTGATCCCAGTGCCAACTCATTATCTCACAGGCTGGGGTGCTTCTTTCATGTGGTCTTTACTGCTTCTGAGCTAGAGGAATGCATATTTATCTCCAAGCCTTTAAGACAAAGGTGCTATATCTTTTGATAGACGGGCACTTTCACATTTTTTCACCACAGTTTTTTTTTTTTTTTAATGCACCCATTTTCTCTTGAGCAGCCATGTCGGGAAGGTGAACATCACAGAATACCGGATTATTAGAGCAAAATGTTTTTGTGTGAAGGGAGTATTTGAATTGAGGTCCAATGTCCATCTGCAACCTTAATTCTTAGCATATAGATATGAGTACATAGTTTTATTCTCATCTCATTATATATCTTTCCATATGTACATGCCTATACTCAGGCCTCTATAAATCTCCTTTGCCTCCTGGTCCTTTCCTCTCTTTCCTTTTTACTGCCCTCTTGTCCCACCATCATTCTTGGCCTTCATTCAAGTTTAGGAATTCCTCACTGCTACATTGCCCTTGATTGAGTCCCACAAGGCATCCTATGACCTTCTTTTCATTGATTTTAATTCACTTGTTTTCCTCTTGCCCCTGGGTTGGACCCCTCCTCCTTCATTTCCTTTCTTCCAGCCACCTCCTCTCCCATATCCTCCCAAGAACCATCTCTGAATTACTTACCCTGCCTATTTTATCTATATAGACATGCAGATTCCCTGCTGGTGGACCTGTAGTTATGTGTAGTCACAATGGAAATTGATTGGGTAAAACAGATGGAGATGGAGCTACCATACGACCCAGCAATCCCACTACTAGGCATATACCCAGAAGAGGCAAGAAATAAACTATAGCCAAGAATCTGTGCTCCAATATTCATTTCATGACAGTTCACAATATCAAGGACTTGGAATCAATCCAAATTTTCATCAACAGATGAATGGATCAAAAAACTGTGGCACATACATACAGTGG